>PVHP010004987.1:0-57115 GCA_004024765.1 Zapus hudsonius
TTCTTTCTCTCTGCTTGGAAGCAGTTCCTTCCACACTGATGGAACTTCTCTGGATCTGTAAGCTTCTTCCTCACCAAAACTGTGCTGGTTTGGATGTTCATCCCAGCAAAGAGAAGCTGACTACAAAAATCACTGTGCCATTTTACAGAAAATTCTCCAATTCTCATAAATACAACCTAACTCTGATGTACTTAAAAATAATACATTTACTTTATTTATTAAACATAAGTCAAGTTTACATGAAATCTAAATATAACCAAATCAATTCAACATTTAGGAAAGATACAAATGTTCAAAGCAGAAATGATTCCTTAAAAGTTGCTGCTTTGGTGATGTTGTTTTTGGATCTCCCCCCACCCCACCCCACCAATTGGTTTATTTGGGTTTTCTTTGTTTATTTGTTTGCTCAAAACTGGAATAAAAATAAAAACTTATTGTGCTTTTGAAAGAGATTCCAATCCAAATATTTAATATTAGCACTTTTTCTCTTGCTTAGCAAAATATTTCTACCTTTTCAATGGTAGTTACTTGAGAGCTACTGATAGAATGGGTGAAACAATGTACCTAGAGTCTAAACTTTCTGAGAATGGCGGCTTTTGAAGCTCCCACTAAAATCATAAAGGATTGAAGAAGAGGGACTGAAACATTCGTTTTCTACCATCAGAGAAATCATGACTGATACCCCTTTAACAAAACAGAGGTTAGTTAGCAAGAAACATTCATAACAAATGTATTTGACAATGGGTAGATGTGGATGAAAGCCTAACCATAAAGCACTGTCAGGTACATAGATATATGATCAAATAAAAAGAGTGTTATTTAATAATAATACAATAGCTGACAATAACTGTCTGAGCAGATTCTTTTTGTCCTTTGACTTAGAACATTTTATCCTCTTGGGTTGAGGCAAAACCCTTCCAGCGTCAGACAACAGTTAACAAGATAAATCGGCTAAGTTTATTTGCATGCATGTGTCAGACTTGAAATTATTGTGCCTCAAAGAGACTTGAACTTCTTTCAGATAATTAGTTTGGAATAATAAGTTATTCCTCATAGGTTCCTCAAAAAAGAATATAATTGACTCAACAATAAAATCGGATCCAACTACTAACCAAAGAGATGAGAAGCGCCTTGAAAGGCACATATTTGTTTTACTGGTATTAACAAAGGAATGAAAAAAGATTTACATAGTTAATGTAAATTTTGTCTATGTAGATTTGGTGATGATAATTTTATTATCTGTGCAGGTGCATGAGAAGTATTCGGAGTAGCCATCACTGAGGTTGAAACAATGATCAGAGCAGTTGGTTCCCTTGTTCACTCACTTATTAAGAATTGTTTGATTCTATAATATCAAGAAAGACAGGAGAGGCAGAGCAAGATGGCAAATGAGTAGCAGCGTCGCCAGGAAACTCTCCATAAAGGTTTGATTTTCCAGCTAGGATCCAAATCCTGGACCCCAGCTGGACCTGAAGCCAAGCGACCCTCTCCCCAGCTCCTATACCATCCCTGACAGGGTTCCCCAGCGGCTCTCTGCTCTGCAGAGGAACTGAGAGCCACCCCTCCCCCAAATCAAGCTCCTGCCATCGCCCATTGTCTCCTCCCAACCGCTTCCTGAGCCCTTGCCCTTGCCGGCTGAGCACCTTTCCCTCCCGGGGGCCCCCTCACGTCAGCGCCCAATTGTTGGGCGCACATCCCCCCAAACCCCCCCCCCACACATACACAGGCAGATGTGCTCCTTGGACAAATGGACCTAGCTCGGTTCCGGAAGCCCACTCGGGACCTCAGCTGATGGCCTGGGCCAGGCCTCAGGCAAATACCTGGGAACCTCTGCCAGTGCTGGAGGGCCAAGGCCCTGTCAGGAGGGCACAGGCAGCTTTGTTGGGCACCAAGAACAACACGCCTCTACCAGGAGGGCACAGTTTGGTCTAGGCAGGTAGCAGAGGTCAGCTTCTTCTCAGGTCAAAACATTTATAAAGTCTGGGAAGGAGCCCTGAGGGGGTGCATACAATATCGGAGGGGCTCTGAAAATAAGTGGGGGAGGGGAAGATGGGAGACATTCGGAGGGAAGGGAGCTGTGCGTGGGAGCAGTTTGACCCATCACGAAATCAGCCAAGGGAAGGTGAGAGGCGCTGCCCCTAGTGGCAGACCTGCTTGTTGCAGGCTGGTGAACATTCACTGAACTCTCATTTTTTAATTTTTTTTTTCTCTTTTCTTTGCTGAAGTCAGGTGGAAAAACACTGGGCTCTATAGTTTGGGGTGCTGGGGCTCTTTCTACTGCAGCATACCACCTGGGGACAGGGGCCTATGTGGTGGCTCTAAGACTGAACAGTCACATACAGAGGGATCCAGACAGGTAAAGATCTAAGCCTCTCTGGGGACAGAACACCCCAACAGGAAAGACCTTTGTTTAAGATCAAACCTGGTGATCTTTCCACTGGAAGCAAAGCAGGCTGAACAGCACTCCCCAGGGCGCCTGAGTCCCACTCCCCTACCTAGACATGGGAAGAAATCAAAGGAAAAAAAACCCACAGAAATCAAAGACGGAACTCCCCAACCCAGGGCCCCTAGTCCCTTTATGGAACAGGAAAGTGTCAAAGGAATAGAGGCAGCACATACACAATTGCAAAGGGGGAATAATATGACACATGACCAAAACTTCAATGCAAACATAAAGCAGTTAATGGCTGAAATGGAAACTATGAAAAAAGACATGAATGAGATGAAGCTCACCAACTCAAGCATAGACTCCAGACTGAATTTAATGGAGAGAAACATGAATGAATTCAGAAACAGTTTAAGTGAATTGAAGGTGAACCAACTACGGGAGGAGCTAGACAATAAGTTGATTTAATTTTAATGAGGACTTCAGAAAACTTAAAATGATTTTCAGGAATCCCTAGCAAAAACAAAAATAGACTGGAAATTGGATCTCACCAAAGAATTGGAGACCATAAACAAAATTATAGCAAAAACCAAAAATGAAACGGAGTTGTTAAAAACCTCCCTTGAATCAATCAGTTCCAGAGTCGACAACCTGGAGGACAGACTCTCAGACCTTGAGGACAAGACAGAAGGAATTAATAAGGATGTTGTCCTGGTCAGCCACATGGCGCTGGGATGAATCGTGCGTGGGATGAAACCACGCACGATTTGGGGAGGAAAATATTTATTGAAGGAACAGACCCAGGGGAAGTTAAGAAAAGGCTGGCCCCCCTTTCACAGAAGCAAGCAGAGACAAAGAGAGAAGCCCACCACCAGCATCTCACGCAAGCACACTGTAACACACTGTGATTCACAAAATGCAGATCTCCAGACCAGGGTTCTGGCTCTTCTTTTGCATATCTATCCTTACTATTTTACACCAAAATTAGAAAGGGTCAGTCCCCAGGAGGCTAGGCCAAAGTGACAATTCCTCCAGCCAGAAGCCTGGAGACAATAATTTTAATAAATCCTTAATTCTTTTGGGGGACATTATTCAAACTACCACAGATGTCATAGGTTTCAATAAATTCAAGAAATCAAGTGAGCAAAATTTGAGGGATCTATGGGATACGATAAAGAGGCCCAATATTAGAATCATGGGGATCCCAGAGGGAGAAGAAGCCCAGGCTAAGGGAATAGGAAATATTTTCAACAGAGTTATTCAAGAAAATTTCCCCTAGCTAAGAAGAGAAATTCTGCTCAACTTTCAAGGAGCCCAGAGGACTCCAAACAGACAGGACATAAAGAGGAATTCTCCAAGACACATTTTAATTAAGATGCCTAACATAGAAAGCAAAGAGAAAATACTCAAAGCTGCTAGAGGAAAGCAAACCGTAACTTATAAAGGAAAAGCCATCAGATGTACCCCAGACTTCTTATTAGAAACCATGAAAGCCAGAAGGGCTTGGAATATTGCTTTTCAGGGCCTAAAGAAGTATGGCTTTCAACCTAGAATACTGTACCCAGCAAAGCTATCCCTCATAATAGATGGAGAATTGAAAGTGTTCCATGAAGTAAACCAGCTCTATGACTATTTGAACACAAAGCTAAAATTTCAGAAGATCCTACAAGAGATATCCCACAGAGAAGCAACAAAAAATCTACCTCAGAAGAGTACCAGAGATCAGGTACGACAATCATAGTCAGTGTGCTAATAACAGCACCACAGACAACAACCCCCATTAACCCTTCATCATGGTAGGACTTAAAGCAAACTTCACAGTTATATCACTGAATATAAATGGACTTAACTCCCCTATAAAAAGACACAGACTTGCTGGGTGGATCTGTGACAGTCAGATGCCTTCAGGGACCACCCCTCCCTTTCCAGCCCCTCCCCTTGAATGGGAGGTGTCTAGTTAGAGCTACAACCTAGGTGCTAAAAATGATTGGTCAAATATAAGACAATCAGCTGTCTCTCTCTGGCTCACCTGGGAAGAACATAATTTCTCTTCCCTAGGAAGTAGGCCCCTCTTCCCCCACATGGCAATGGAGGAGAAGGACTGCTGACCCAGGCCTCAATGAGATAAGGCCTATACCCCTACTCCAGCTGATGGCTGGGTTAGGGGGGCAGGCTCCAGACCCTTTCTCTCATGAACCTTTCTTTCTCATAAAGGGAGCTTTCTGTTACCTTTTCTGGGCGATTTATCTAACTAAATAATATAAGCTCTTTGAACTCTCTGACACGTGTTTTCCCCACAATGGTGGCAGGAGAACTCTGTAACTTCCCACATGATGACTGGGAAATTTCCCCATCCAACTCCCCTTTTCCTAATCTAGTAAATTAGAATAAATATATACTTAAATTTTAATTCTGTTCCTATATACAATTCTTTGACATTAGAGGACAAGAACTCAAAATAGGAGTAGGGGGAAGGGAGGATTCCAAAACTCTCTCTTTCCCCGTGTTGCTTACAATTATTAATTATCAGCAACCCGTATCATAATGGAGGTCCCACCGAGATATAAGAATTACTCTTTTACCACATTCAATTTTAATATTCTGAACCTTAAGAGAATGAAAATTCCCTCTCTTCAAAGTTCCTTCTTGGCAGCCCAGCCACCCACTGCCTCTGGGGCTTCCCTGATCTTTCCTGAGGGAACCCTGGGGCAGACTGCCAGCAGTGGCCTGTGACCTCAGGTTTCTAAAAGGTCCCAGACTGCGGACTCCTAGAAAAAAATATATGAATAAAATAGTGCAGGAAATCTTTTTATAATTCTCTGGTTCAAGTTTCATAGTATTTGGAAATTAAAAAAAAGTTTTCCTCCCTTCTCTAAAATGCAAATTCAGCCTCTGTGGCTAAGGACAAAGGCGAGCCTGAGAGCAGCCAAACCTGTTAGAGGGCTTCACCCCAGGGGTGCTAACAGCCTTTTGTTTGAAATAGACCAGCTGATAGAGAAATTAAATTCTGCCTTTCTTTACTGGTATGATTTTGGATTTCTACCTCTTTTTTGGATAATATGATTTTTACATTTTTGCCTAAATATAAACTACTAAAACTATTTTCTCTTCCAATATGCCAGCAAAAGGTATATCTGCATACTGCCATAAGTTGTGGCTGAGGCCACACTCAACTGGTCACTGAGGCCGGCCAGGCCGCAGGGGGGGATAGGACAAAAAAACAATGGCCTTCTCTGCCCTACAGAGATGCTCAAATAAATGGAAACTTTTAAGTTACTGATATATATATATATATATATATATATATATATATATATAT
This sequence comes from Zapus hudsonius, assembly GCA_004024765.1. Lineage (NCBI taxonomy): Eukaryota > Metazoa > Chordata > Mammalia > Rodentia > Dipodidae > Zapus > Zapus hudsonius. The sequence goes on from PVHP010004987.1 coordinate 5,706, forward strand.
ATATATACACAAAAATGGCTTAAGGATAAACTGAAATTACTATAATTTCTAATCAATTTTGAAGACTTTCTATAGAACCATTTGTTCAGAGTAAATTAAGCCTTATAACACATGTGATATTTTCAAAGAGCTGAGACAGGAGGATGACAAAATGCTTAATTGACTAATAAAATTTCCTCCTTCTGGGTTGTTCGAAAGCATTTTCCTAATTCTACCATGTTTGGATTTTAACTATGATAAAGACTTTTTGTCTTCACAGATTAACCCTGATCAGTTTTGAAAGTTCTACCAATGGGTAACATTCTAAAATATAATAAATATAAATATAACTTGTCTCAGCGATCATTATGTTTTGCTTATACTGTTTCAAAATGTGCAACATAAAATTATTAGCAAGGGATATCTTATATTCATAGATTATAAACTCTATAAATATGTGCTAATAAATATTATATGGTTTGTCAGTTTCTTTAAATTATATTCATAGAGGTGTTACATACAAGAAATGCCTATTTCTTTTAATACCAGAATATATTTTCTACTATTAGGTAAAGGTTAAGTCAGATTGGTATGATTTCTCTAAATTCTATAAAGAATAAAAAGCTAAGTGTCTAGACAAATATGTGTTGGATGCCAATTTTCCTATGAAAGCCAATTACAGATTCTAGGGCTCGTGGACTTAACAATAGGAAGAGCATATACTTTTGTGCTCCACTGGCTTTTGGCTTCAGGACAGAGCTCCTCCTATTGCCAAATCCCAAAAACAGACATATTTCCCAATACTTCCTCATAAACCCGTCTGGCCAACTGGTTTGTGACAAATATAAAAAAAATAAACACAAGGAAATTTATATCTTCCTTATGGTGCCAAAGTCTATGATTATATAGATAAACTGAGTCAAAGAGAAAGACATAAAGTTTCTTCTCCTATCTATTGCTCAATGGTTAGAGAGATTGTCTCCTACAAATGCTATATGTTTTCTGCTGCTTCTAAAAAAAATCCCTAAAAAATATCTTTCTTATAAGTGTGTTAAGAACCAGATTGTTCAATGGTTAGAAACACTTTGCAATGATAATACTCATTTGCCATCCTTAAAATAAAAGGATCTACACCTAAATTCTGGTAAATATAGTAAGTGCTTGGGTTTTTGCAAAAGGACTAGTCATGATAAGCTTTATAGAATTGACCTCCCCAAGTCAATTTTAAGTACTAAATGATATCTAGCCTAAGTTTTTATAAACAGAGTGCAACTGTTCTTTTGATTATAAGACCATGTAAACTGACCAAAGCTACCACTGGACTTGATCACTGCAGTTATAGTTTTTGGCTCAGTGACTTTTAATTCTAGTCCTTAGCTAAAGTAATCAACCCATAAGTTAAAAAATATTTAAATAAATAAAAAAAATATTTTAACTATAATATTATAGTTCCATCATTAGGCTTGCTTAAAGTTTCGAGCTGTTCTTAAGGAAATCAGATGATTGAGTTATTAAAAACACATGATATCAACTTTATTCTCCCTTCCATGGTTACTTCCCTTTTAATTCATGTCTCAACAGTGATTCTATATAATGGGAATAAGAAAAAAATTATAAATGCTAAATATATTATAAGGTGCTAATGAAAAGAAATTTTAATGGAACTTATTAAAAATATATAAAATAATATTCTTAAAGATACTAAGTAAAGATATTTACTAAGAGGGATTTCACTCAATAACTGAGAGAAATATAAAAAGGATTACAAAAAACTTAAAAGGATGATAAAATATAATAAATAAGTGATAAGAGAAGATAATAAAAAATATGCAAAAATGGACTCAATTTCCTTTTTATAAGAGATGCTAATAACCATTAAGATTTACTGGGTGTTACATTCTTAATCTCTGCACATGGTATTAAACCATGACTCACATCCCTAGACTTAAAATGATTATAGATTTCCCTTGAAAAAAGCAACAGAGCCATAGTTCCAAAGCCACCCTAAAACATGCAAGATTGGGGACCTATATACCAGACTCCCACCAACCAGAGAGATGAAAATGAGGTCCCCAGCCACCTCCCCCAGCTGAGCGATTAGGTGAGCTAAGACAAGAATATGCGTAGCCTCTTCACTTATAAGCCTAATCAATGCCTCACGTGATCTCATATGCCGTGATATGGGACCCAGGCTGGGGAGGTCTGGAAAAGTCAAGATTGGGGGCTAGCCTCTTAGGGATAGCACAAAATTCCTGAAGGGGACCCCCTAACTTCAAGAAAACACATAGAGCACACTATGTGTCTTCTTAGATTTGGGACTAACTCAAAATTTGGGATGGAGGCTCCTGTACAGAGGACACCTCAAATTTCTGGTACCAAAATCGGTTTTCAAAGAGATGACCCCTCTTTTCAACGGAGATGAGAATTATGAGTTGGGCATAATTCTAATTCAGAAATCTCTTGCTTCTTCTTTTTCTCCATTGCTGTTTCAGGTATAACATTCAGCCCCAAAAGTCTCCACTTAACACAGGGCAATTTTATAACAGACCGCCCCTTACCTTTCTTCAAAAACTAAAGGAGACAATTAAAAAAAACATGCTAACTTATAAACATTGGTGACAAAACCAACCAAAAACTTAAACAGCTGCTCTGAGGTCCAACTGGTGTTATTACAATTAAAAGTCAAATAAATAAATAAACACTAAAACAAAAATAAATAAATAAATAAATAACCAACATCAATATAACAGATTGCTTAAAAAAGGCCCCTTTCAAAAAAGGGGACATCACATCACCAAGGATTGTTTCATTGGTATACAGAGGGAGACACGTTGCGAAAACTTTCCCCCAAAAAATGTTGCCAGGCCCTTCTAAGACCTTATTCTAGATGCTAAGGTTAACTATTATGGTTAAAGTTATTCACCAACAGTTCACAAATACTGAATTGTTCATAAATTTAAAAATATACAAAAAATATACAAAAAATTCTTATGATACTCACCCAAGCTAACTATATTTCTTTGTCAATATATAAATTATTAAACAAATTAAGTTTTTAAGATAAAGATTACTTACTAATATTAATTTTCTAAAATAAGATTCTCACATCTAAAAATATTGTGGGTTTAGATGGTTTCTATTTACTCATACTAATGCCACCAGGTGGTCATCATGAGACTTATATAACTTTAAGGTTTAATTTCAGCCATTGTGGCTTCTATCCTCCTATTGGTAAATAGGTTAAAAAAACTTAAGTTAAGCCTTTATAAAATTCCTATCACGGATAAAACATAAAAATTGTCTTATGTTTATAAAAATCTCTACTATATATCAGGCTAATTAGTGCCTAAAATTAAACTAGCAACATTGGTTGTCAAGGATTTTCTCTCTCAAAAACAAATTCACCAAAGATTATATTAAAATTCAGCCATTCTAATTCAACAATGTCCAAACTCTGTTTTATTGTAAATAATCACAAAATCTCTATCTAAAATATTATTTCAACAATTGTCTTATTTTATATACTTAAACTAACTCCTTAAGACATATTCCCTACTCCAAAATACAAGTTCAGACATCTGAGGACAATTTAAATATCTAAACCCTCCTGGAGGCCCTCCTGGATAATTGGTATGTTTTCAGACATAGATGCTGTCTTGTTAGGTGGTTTTTAATCTAATACTTCCAGATTAGATCTCCATATTTAGACTTATTGCTAAAAATGCTTTCAAAATTATGTTTCATTTATATTAACAGTCATGAGATATTATAGCCTAAACTGTTGCAAATAAATAAACTCAAGTTTAGACAAGATAGACTAAATATTTAAACCATTCTCTAATTAGAAATGCCTTATTAGTCAATTAAATTTCAATATAGATATATCTATCCTACAGGGTTGATAGAAATTCCTCTCTAAATATGTTAACTACCTATATAAAAATCAAATCCAATTTGAGCCATGGAATAAAATGGGCTAATATTTTGGCCTCTGTTTCAAATCACAAAGGCCACAGAAGATAAAAGGGGCCATACCGGAGTGTTTTTACACTGCATCTCTAGATTTCACCTCTCTTTCTAAACAAAGAGGATATAAAAGCCCAAAAACAAATCAATATACAACACAGACAAAAGAGTTCATTTGGGACAAATTCCCCCCAGCCTCCCAGCAAAAAAAAAAAAAAAAAAAAAAAAAAAAAAAAAAAAAAAAAAAAACAAGGTCAACACGACCTAGACTCTGCCTCACTGACAGTGACAAAGCTGAGAAAGCCATAGCACTTCCCCCAAACCCCAATTCCTCCTTGGAGAGCCATCGTGACACCCAAAAGGACATACTTGTTAAATCTTGGCTTTATACCAGGTCTTAAACACTCAGAGAAAAATTTATAACCAAAAATATATAATATTAATTATAATCCTATGATTAAATGTCATAAGCCTCCAACCATCAAATGGTTTCTAACAGGATGAAATCTAAAATAAATATATACTAGACAGCTCCCCCTGACACTAAAGGAGTTTTATGATACCAATCTCTGTCCCAGGCTTGCCCCAGGAAGGATTGGAAAATATATTTTAAAACTTGCTTAAATATAGAAAAGACAAGATAAACACTTTAACGTGCTCAATTTATTTACAAATTTAGATACAGACAGACTATTGTCAGGCATGTTTATTCCTTCCATTAAAAAAATACTACTAAAAATGACTAAATTCTAAATTCTAATAATAAAAAAAAAATTACAGGGTTCTAAATGCCCTTATACCTACCTTAAGTGACACTTGTGCTGTTATTAAGATTAAATACTATGTTTCTCTTCTTAATAAGTCTGTTAATATATGTCATATGCTTTGCAAGCCATAGAAAAACCATCTTAGACCATATCAAATACTGCAATCCTAGGGATAAATCTCAAGTTTCCACGGTAGACAAAAATCCAACCACTAAACTCCACTGGACACCCTATGTGGAACACTCCCCACTTCTGGGGGGAGCTACCCCACCTCCTGCCTCACAATGTGATACAGGACAAAATCTTAACAATGTAATATATGGCTAAGGCTCTCTTGGGCCTTAGCTAGGGACCCTCCCCTCTCTGAGGGACACCCCCAGCTGCAATAACTTCATGTCCTATTCAACAGAAAATAGACAAAAGAGGGACTTCTTTGTCCCCATTCTTAACAGCAGTTGGGGTGTCCTCAAGAGAGGGGGGAAATATGTGAAAGTTTAGAAGTGAGACCCCCACACAAGGTTGCCAAGCTCCTCTTTTGATCCCCTCCCAGTCAGAGCTTGCCACTATTAAGTTTGCCTTGCTTCTTAATAGGTTCAAAAATGATATTGTTAATTCCTGTTCTTAAAGTTATATGTACTTCTTCTGGTGCTTTTATTTTTTTAAACATGTATGTACTTCTGATGCTTTTTTTTCAAATTCCACACCCCAATACCCTAACAGCAGTTAGGGTTATTTCTTCAGAGGGGGGATTATGACAGTCAGGTGTCTGCAGGGACCACCCCTCCCCTTCCAGCCCTCCCCTTGAATGGGAGGTGTCTAGTTAGAGCTACAACCTAGGTGCTAAAACTGATTGGTAAAATATAAGCCAATCAGCTGTCTCTATCTGGCTCACCTAAAAAAAAAAACAAAAAAAAAAAAAAAAACTTAAATTCTCTTCCCTAAAGAAAATAGGCCCCTCTTCCCCCACAAGACAATAAAATAAAAGGACTGCTGACCCATGCCTCAATGAGATAAGGCCTACTCCAGCTGATGGCTGAGGTAGGGAGGCAGGCTCCAGAATTTTCTCTCATAAAACTCTCTTTCTCATAAAGGGACCTTTCTGTTATCTTTTCTTGGGCTGTTTATCTAACTAACAAATAATATAAGCTCTATAAACTCTCTGACACGGGTTTTCCCCACACTGGTGGCAAGAGAACTCTATAAGTTCCCACATGGTGACTGGAAAATTTCCCCATCCAACTCACCTTTTCCTAATCTATTAAATTAAAATAAATATATAATTAAATTTTAATCTGTCCCTATATACAATTCTTTAACATTCAAGGAAAAGAACTCAAAATAGAAAGAGGAGAAAGGGAGGATTCCAAAACTCTCTGTCTCCCCATATTGTTTACAATTATTAATTATCAACAACCCATGTCAGATCAGAAAAATGGACCATTCCATCTGCTGCCTTCAGGAAATGCACTTTACCTCTAAAGACAGCAATCTTCTTAGAAAAAAAGGATGGAAAACATTTTATCAGGCATGTGGAAGTAAAAAGCAAGCAGGTGTGGCTACATTAATCTCTGAAAAATGGGACTTTACACCAAAATCAATTAAATCAATTAAAAAGGATAAGGTCACTTCTTACTCATCAAAGGAATGATCCAACAGGAAGATATCACTATCATCAAAATATACGCACCAAATTTGGGTGCAACACAGTTCATAAAGGAAACCCTACTAAAAAAAAAAAAAACCAGAAATAGACTATAATTCCATCATAGTAGGAGACTTTAATACACCTCTATCAGCTCTAGACAGATCAACCAAATAGAAGATCAGCAGGGACATAACAGAGCTCAATAACACCATTGACCAGCTGGGGATAACAGATATTTACAGAACGCTCCACCCCAAGACACAGAATATACATTCTTCTCAGCAGCACATGGGACTTTTTCTAAAATTGATCACATCCTAGGGCATAAATCATCCCTAAACAAATTCAGGAAGATTGACGTAGTTCCTTGCAACATAACAGACCATAATGCATTGAAGGTAGAAATTAACAATGGAAAAGGACCCAGAAAAAACACAAAGTACTGGTGCCTGAACAATTCTCTCCTAAAAAACTGATTGGGTCATCCAAGAAGTAAAACAGGAAATTCAGAATTTCCTAGTAATAAATGATGATGATAACACATCTTATCAGAACTTGTGGGACACAATGAAGGCAGTCCTAAGGGGGAAATTCACTGTGCTAAATGCATTCATATCAAAGACAGAGAGGTTTCATATCAATGACCTAACCACCCATGTAAGATCATTGGAGCAGATGGAAAAAGATAACCTGAGGAGCTCAAGATGAAATGTAATATTTAAAATCAGAGCTGAGATTAATGAAATGGAAATAAAGAAAATGATTAAAAAATAGATAAATCAAAGAGTTGGTTCTTTGAAAAAGTTAATAAGATTGACAAACCCCTGGCCAATCTAATCAAACGAATAACTGAGAAAGCCCAAATCAACAAAATCAGAAAGGACAAAGGTGAGATCACAACAGATCCCAAAGTCATTGGAAGTACCATCAGGTCATACTTCCAAAACCTCTACTCCACAAAATTAGAGAACCTGGAAGAAATGGATAATTTTTGGACACCTACCAACTACCAAAGATTAACCCAGAGCAGGTAAAATCACTAAACAAACCTATCACTTCCATAGAGATTGAGGATATAATTAAAAGCCTTCCCAAAAGGAAAAGCCCAGAACCAGATGGTTTTTCAGCTGAATTCTACTAAGGCTTCATCATAGAGCTGAAACCACTCTTTCTGGAGCTGATTAGAAGCATAGAAAAAGAGGGAAGGCATCCAAACACCTTCTATGAAGTTACCATTGCACTAATCCCGAAACCAGGCAAGGATGCAACAAAAGAAGAGAACTACAGACCCATATCTCTGATGAACTTAGAAGCAAAAATCCTGAACAAAGTCCTAGCAAAATGGATACAATGCTAAATCAATAATATTATCCACCCTGAACAGGTTAGCTTTATCCCAGAGATGCAGGGATGGTTCAACATACACAAGTTGATAAATGTAATCCACCACATTAATCGGCTCAACCACAAAAACCACATGGTTATCTCAATAGATGCCGAGAAGGCCTTTGACAAAATTCAACACCACTTCATGTTCAAAGCTCTGGAAAGAATATGCATAGAAGGTCTATACCTCAACTTAATAAAGGCAATTTACAAAACTCCTAAAGCACAAATTGTTCTCAATGGGGAACAACTCAAGGAGTTCCCACTCAATTCAGGAACAAGACAAGGGTTCCACTCTCACCACTGCTCTTTAACATATTTCTTGAAGTTCTAGCACAAGTGATAAGACAGTAGAAGGGCATAAAAGAGATACAAATCAGAAAGGAAGAAATTTAACTATCCCTCTTTGCATATGACATGATCCTTTATATATCAGACCCAAAGAATAGTATCATTTGAAGGTGATTAATGCCTTCAGCAATGTGGCAGGATACAAAATTAACACACAAAAATCAGTAGCTTTTCTATAGGTAGAAGACAAGCAGACAGAAAAAGACATCAAAAAGACTGTCCCATTTTCTATAGCCTCAAAGAAAATCAAATGCCTTGGACTATCACTAACCAAGGTTGTGAACGCGACTTATATAAGGAAAATATTGAAACATTGAAGAAGGAAATAGAGGAGGACATTAGAAGACGGAAAGATATTACATTATCAGTGTTAGGGAGAATCAATATAGTAAAAATGGCAATCCTGTCAAAAGCGATTTACAGATTCAAGGCCATACCGATAAACATCCCATCCTCTTTCTCCACAGACATAAAAAATAATCTCTAAATTTATTTGGAAGGGAAAAAGACCTCGGATAACCAAAACTATTCTAAGTAACAAATCCTACTCAGGAGGCATCACCATGCCTGACTTCAAAACATACTACAAAGCCATAGTAACGAAAAAGGCATTGTACTGGCATAAAAACAGAAAGACAGATCAATGGAACAGAATTGAAGACCCAGGTTTAAATGGAAGTAACTTCAATTATTTGGTCTTTGACAAGGGGGCCAACAATGTATGCTGGGCCAAAGATAGCATCTTCAACAAATGGTGCTGGACGAATTGGATAAACACGTTTAAGAAAATGAAATTAGACCCACTCCTTTCACCATGCACAAAAATCAACTCCAAATGGATCAAAGACCTCAATATAAATCCTGTAACCCTGAATACCCTGGAAGTAAAAATAGGAGGACCTCTAAATGAAATAGGAGTAGGGAAAAATTTCCTGAGCAAAACTCCAGCAGTCTAGGAAATGCAACAATCACTTAACCAATGGGACCTGATCAGGCTCAAACGCTTCTGTACAGACAAAAAAAAAAAAAAAAAAAAAAAAAAAAAAAAAAAAAAAAAAAAAAAAAAAAAAAAAAAAAAAAAACACACACTCAGAGCCAATAGACCCCCATAAAACTGGGAGACAATTTTTACCAGCTACAACTCAGACAAAGGCCTAATCTCCAGATGATCTTACAGAGAACTAAAAAAAAAAAATAAAATCTCAAACAGACCCCTCACAAAATGGGCCACCAATCTAAATGGAGAATTCACAGAGGAGGAAACACAAATGACCTTTTCTCACCTGAGAAAGTGCTCAGCATTTTTAAGCATCAGGGAAATGCATATCAAAACCACAATGAGATACCACCTGACCCCTGCCAGAATGGCAATCATAAAGAAAACCAACAATAATCGTTGCTGGAGAGAATGCGGGGGAAAAAGGAACCCTCATTCATTGCTGGTGGGATTGCAAACTTGTTCAAACGCTATGGAAAGCAGTGTGCAGACTCCTGAACACAATAGACTTAGAACTACCAATGGACCCAGCTATCCCTCTACTAGGCATCTACCCTCAAGATGTCACACCTCAATGCAGAAAATTTTGTACAACCTTATTTATAGCAGCTCAATTCATCATAGCCAAGAATTGGAATGAACCCAAATGCCCATCCATGGAGGAATGGACAACGAAACTGTGGTATGTTTACAGGATAGAATTCTACTCAGCTGAAAGGAAGAATGACATATCAAAATTTAGGAAAAAATGGTCTGACTTCGAGCAGATCTTACTAAGCGAACACTCAAAAGAACAGAGAATCAATCGCCACATATTCTCCTTCATATGTGGTCCTTAACCAGGATAAACATGTTCTTAATGCAGACTACTAAAATGAAGTGAGAAGTTATGAATGAGGGGTAAGGTATGGGAGGAGGGGAATGGCTTAAACTTGATGAATGACAGCAGGAGTAAACAGAGACCACTGGTATGAAACACAGTCTGCGGCCATGAATAAGCTGACCATACCACCTACCCTGAGAGAACAGCGAAACAAGAAAGGAACACTCATGCAATGGTGAAACCTGGGCCTGGGGGAGACAATCAACAGCTTTTAAATTTGGCCAAATATTCCACTTAGGTAGGGGGAGCCCTTGACTGGAACTGGGGATTCAGGGCGATAAGCACCAGATCTCGTACACTTGGGCTCAGAAGAAAAGATGCACTATGGGAGTGATTGACCGGGAGGCTACTAAAAACAGAATCTGGGCACTCCAGAGTTGTGTATATTTGTTAACCTAGACTGATCTCACTCTCCGACAGAGATTGTGTTTGTATTTTTCAGGATGAAGCCAGAGAGCTGTGGCCCATCTAATCCTACCATCAGACCGTAGGCAAATAACTGAGATCTCGGTAGGAGATGAGCTACCACAGTCATATTGTGGAGGATTCATATGGAATCCCGCAGAGAATGACAGGATGATCAAGGGACCCACAACCATTCAATCAACACAGGATAAGCCAGGGTGACAGAAACCAACAATTTTCAACACAAAGACCCCTAAGCTCACAACATTAAAGCAGCCTTAATACTCACCCACAATGACTCAGGGAACTGAGCGGAAGAGGGGGTGGAAAGATTTTGAGAGCCGTGGTGCGGGAGACTATCCAGAGGCATGGTACCCCTCAGTAACAACACACTTGGGCCAGGAGAACCAGGCTGAGTACTAGGCTATCCATGGTCCCCTGCCACAAGGACTGATCCAGATGACCCATGAAGAAGGATATCCAGTTGAATGGGGACGGGGAGGGGGGCATTGGGGATAACAACTCATTGTTTGCCCACTAAATAATGTAACTCATTATAAATATATATTTAATATATATATATTTATAATGAAAAAAGAAAGAGAAGGTATTCAAGGGAAATTATCCCGGAGAAAGAAGCAAAGGCCCCCTCCCATCATGAGGGGTTCCTTCAGAAGCTCCTAGAAATGCCTACAAAGTCATTTTGGAACATTGAGGCAGTGACCTGTGATAAGGTCTCATTCTAACACAAGTAGGCCAATAACACAGTATGCTATTTGAAAAATATACTGGGAAGGAAAGGCCACAAATTCCTCTTTAGAAAATGGTGTTAATAGGATTGCAAGTCAGTGTCAGGATTTCCCACTGTACCATCATTATGATGTTACTGATCACATTCTTTCAAGGGGGGTCCATTCGAGCTGCCTGAAAATGCTTCTATATAGACCGACACAAGCAAAATCACAGATTTTCTTTTCAAGTTTAAAGGTAGGCTAGGTTAATCAGTTAGCAACATCTTTCATGCTAACTTTGTGAAAAGAAATGTAAACAGAAGCAGCAAGTTCGAAGCAACATGAAAACACAAAGCTAATGAAGAGACAGCTGTCTTACTGTATGTACTTCCTACACTCAGTGAAGTCCATTCTTTATTGGTGTTTCCAGTGATTATAAGGTCATGACACCTTTACTGATGGCTGAGCATGTGCAGTGTAGAAAATAGACTATTGCTTTTCTGATTAATTTATTACTTTCACTTTCTTTTGCTGTTAGTTAAAATGATTTTTTTTTTTTTTTGGTTTTTTGAGGTTGGGGTCTCACTCTAGCCCAGGCTGATCTGGAATTCACTATGTAGTCTTGTATGTGGCCTTGAACTCTGATCTCATGGTGATCCTCCTACCTCTGCCTCCTGAGGGCTGGGATTAAAGGCGTGCGCCACCATGCCCTGCTGTATTTTTTTATAATGAGTGAAAGTATGTGTCTTAAAAATACAAACACAGACAAAGAAGAAATACTTTCATAACTCCCAAGCATTCATATTAAACTTTTTTTTTAAGTTTGAAAACAAAGAAGAAGAGGAGGAAGAGGAGGAGGCGGAGGAGGAGGAGGAAGATGAGGAGGAGGAGGAGGAGAAGGAAGGAGGAGGAGGAGGAGGAGAAGGAGGAGGAGAAGAAGAAGAAGAAGAAGAAGAAGAAGAAGAAGAAGAAGAAGAAGAAGAAGAAGAAGAAGAAGAAGAAGAAGAAGAAGAAGAAAAACAGAAGATCTAAATAAGCATTTTCACATTTTTATTTGCCTGGGAGGGCTTTTGTTTTGTTTTGTTTCTTCTTTTGCACTCAGTACAGTATGTGGCCATGCTTCCTTCTGAGGCCCTGCAACCTCCCAGGTTGGTATTTATGAAGATTCTGTAAGAAAGTTATTATATTGAGAATGGTGGTTTGGGACTGCTGATTTGAATGTGAATGTCTGTTCCCCATAGCCTGGGCTATTGTTGATTAATTTGGGCCACTTGAGTCTCTAGCACAGTGGAGCCCTGCTGGGGAAGATGTATGTCACTGGGGACTGATCTTATAGTCAGCCCCTGGGGTGTTTTCACAGCCAATTGGAGCTCTAACTGTTCCTGTTTGCTGACTGTTTGGTGGTGTCTCTCCACTATGAATCCTGGAAGTGAGCCAGCTTCTTCCACCACTGAAGGTGTTGCCCATGTATTCTGTAAACCTGAAATAAATCCTTTCCCCCATAAGCTACTTCTGGTCAGATGTTTGTCCCAGCAAGGAGAAAGTAACTGCAATAGTACTATATTGTGGCCATGGTTTCTTCTGGAGCCCTGTATCTTCTAGGCTGGTATATATGAAAATTCTGTAATAAAATTGTCATATTAAGTGAGATAAACCAAACTCAGACAAATGGGGCAATTTTATTTACTGAATATAGATTTTAACTTATGTATGCATAGTATATGCATATGATTTATAATATATGTATATGTGTGTGTATGTATCTGTATCTGTGTGTCTGTGTGTGTGGGGTCTAGATCTTGAAATTAGAAAGGGGATTGTGAGAAAGAAGGAAGTGATCTTAAGAGAGAGGGAAAAATAGAGGGCAGTGAAATCAATGTGAGAAGAATGCAGACAGGAGAATATTCTGGAAGAAGAGAAGCATACAGAAGAGGCAGGGACATGGGAAAGAGAAGTGAGAAGGGGAACTCATGAAGTATGACATATTTGTATGAAAATTTTATTATGAAATTTCTTTGTATGCTAAATTAATTTTTAACATGGCAATCTATAACTTTAAATAATTGGCTAGTTATCCCTCCTTTTATTTTTTTGTGTGCATAGTCTGTGTGGTGTGGTGTGTGTGGCATGTAGTGTATATGCACACATATGTGTGCTTATGATGACCTGTGAACTTGCCTATAGTGGCCAGAGGAAAATGTCAGGTGCCCCCCCCCATCACTCACTTGCCTGTTGTTTTCATTTTCAGGGAGTCCTTGGTTGATTCCAGAATTTGTTGTTCATGAGCTGGAGCATGTCTCTGGTCTGTGATCCACAAAAAACTGGGGTCACAGGCATGTGTGGCCACACACAGCTGTTTACATCAAATCTGCAGATTCTAACTGGAATAGTCTTAAGACCTTTCAATGTCTTCAAGCTTTCCCAAGACACACACTTAAACTGCTGAGCCCTCTCTCCAACCCTAACTACTAACTAAGAAAGTAAATATAAAGATGTATAGAAGATTAAACTTTCAACTCAGACATTATATTTTATCAATCAGGCAGAATTCATAGATATATGTGGAAGCAATATCCTGGTAATTGCCATCTATTGTGAAGAAAATTGACTCAGCCTTACTGCTCCACAACCTGGATGAGGTAGGAAACCTCCCAGCACACACAACCCATGACCTTCGTGGAGATGCTGCGATCCAAACCTCAATTTCTTGAGGAGGTTCTGTAGTGATCCCAAAGACCCAATAAAATCCAGGCCCAAGAGAGAAAGGTACCCTGTCCCCTCTCACCTGCATCATGTAGGTGTTAGTTCCCTTGAATCACAGCTGTTCAACTCCCTCCACCTCCTGAAAGCCCCTAAAATCTCCTCCCTTCCCCTACTCAGCTTTCAGAGCTTCCCTCTCTTTTGTTTTGCATAAGGCCAATCTTTCCTGGCCTTCTGAAGCTCCCTCCCCTCTGTTTCCTGCTGGTCACTCCTGGAGTTAAAGGATCCACAGCTCCTCCCCTCTGCTTCCTGCTGGTCACTCCTGGAGTTAAAGGATCCACAGCTCCTCCCCTCTGCTTCCTGCTGGTCACTCCTGGAGTTAAAGGAAACATTGGGCCCAAGAAATTGTGTGATATGTTCCTCTCTTGTGAACCTGACGCCATTTCCTTTTGTTCTGCTCTTCCTTCCTTCCCTTTCTCTTTTTTTCCCCTCCATTCCTTTTCTTTCCCATTCTAATCCCCTCCCAGGATTTGATGTTGGGCCATCTCGTCTTCCTTCCAGTCTTCTAGGCATCTACCTAGCACAGTGTCTCCCTGTGTTGTAGAAATACCCAGTGACAAAAGACAAAGCCGCTTTGGCAAGAGGAGAGTGAAGTTTTATTCTAAGCCAAGGCTGGGGGCTCCAAGCTCAGGAAAAAGGTCTTGGGCCCCGCACCCCAGTTGACAAGGGGTTTTATAGTCAGTACTGAGTAGGTATGTGACATTACATGTGCCAGTTACCATCACACATTTACAATAGGTTTCAGATATTCTCCCCAGGTATTCTCCAGCCTTGTCTCTTCCTTATCTCACAGAACTTCAGAGCCCTGACAGTTTTCTACTTCATGCAATGAGATTAGCCATGCGGACAAACATCAGTAGGATGTTAACAGTGAATGGGGGGGGGGGCTACAGTGAGCTCACACTCATTTTGCTACAATACCTGCACCCAGCCCAATTTCTACCTTACCTTATTGCGTTCAGTATTTGTTAATTCCAAACAGAGGCTTCTGGCTCTGCTAACTTCTAGAATGATTGTCTTCCCTCCAAGTTGGTGTGGCTTCTTATGAGGGGAAAATGAGAGACAGAGAGGAGAGAGAGAGAGACAGAGAGAGAGAGAGAGAGAGAGAGAGAGAGAGAGAGAGAGAGAGAGAGAGAGGAAGCTTGGTAATCCCATCATTTTGAGAAGGTTGTCCTAGGGACTATGAGAATCATTCTTTGAGGTGATATTTTGAGGTGATATGAGTGGGGGCTTCTAGGTGGAAAATGAAAAACCATGACTCAGTGGGAGAATAAATAAATGGAAAAAAGCAGAAGACCCAGAGCTGCTGGGTCACTGGACTAACCTGCTGCACCAGCTCAGTGCTCACTAATCAGAGCTGCTGGGCCACTGGACTAAGCTGCTGTGCCAGCTCAGGGCTCACTAACCAGAGCTGCTGGGTCACTGGACTAAGCTGCTGCACCAGCTCAGGGCTCACTAACCAGAGCTGTTGGGTCACTGGACTAACCTGCTGTACCAGCTCAGGGCTCACTAACTAGCCTGGTTTCTCCCATGTTTGACCAGGTGCCCAACATCATGACTGCCACACCACTGGGAACACAGTTGAATGGGCAGCTGACAGATAGCCCTGACGGCAATTGAGAGCTCTGCCCACAGAACCTGAAGGACTCCCAACAACCCTGCTTGGTCTGCCCTTCACAGAAGCACAGTTCCTTTGTTGTCTGCATGGCCTGGACCACCTCAGCCACCCTGCCATCCCTATACAAGAACATCACCCAGGGGCCACACTGTGAACCCTCGAATTCATAAAAAGAAATAGAATAGGGAGCTGTTCTCACAGATCCCAAGGAAATCCAGAAGACCATTAGGAAATACTTTAAAATATAACATTCCAAAGAGCTAGAATACCCAGAAGAAGTTAAGAAATTCCTAAGCACATAATACCTACAGGGTGTGCTTTTGAGGGCTTTTGAGGCCTTCCAGCCAAAATGCACCTTTGGAGTCCCGCCTGGACACAGGTAGCAAGCTGGGAGTTGAGGGCCTTGTAGTGAACACTTGCAGGCCAAGGGACATGGAGAATGGTGATCAATGGAAGGTGATTGGGCCAGTGGAGTAGAAGGGTGGAGGGGCTGCATTACAAAACTGTCCATTTTCCAATATTTTGGGTGTGGGGGTTAAGAAATCCCTAAAGTGTCTTGAAATGGAGAGAACACTCCTTGTTTTGATCACCTCAGGATCCAGATAAGGACAGGCCTTGTGACTTCCTGCTGGAACCTGTCAATCTGCAGATTGGGGGAGGGGTGGAAAGGATGTGGGGGAGGAGCACACAGGGGTGGGACAGGTGGGGTCACGAGGCAATGCCCATGAACACTGAGTGAAGCCTGCTCAAAGCTCAGCGCAGGGTTGGTCATCTCAAGGGCAGCAGGACATCCAGATTCCTCTTTAGTGTCTGTGTGGCTCTGATCCAGTGACCATCTACTTCATGGCAGGCCTGATGGCATTTGCTCCCCTGTACTTTCTTCTGGTGTCCAGGAGAGGTCATAGGCCTCTGAGGTAACTGGATGCTCCAATCCTGGCAGGCAGTTCATTTCTTTTTATGCATTGGCTAAAGTCACATGGAAAGTTAGGGACTGTCTCTCTGTTGACTGAGTGCTGGACTAACAGGCACTATGTTACCTTAAACCAAACATGGTGGCCCAAGTCCCTAACCCTAATACTGGGGAGGTAAAAACAGGAGCATCATCCTTGGCTCTGTCCACAAGTCAGAGGATTGGTTCACATACTTGAGACCCCAACACAAACACTTAAGGGATCTTTTAGGCAGTTATTGTGGCTAAACCAGAAAGTAAACACATACTCAGGGACTCCAGACTAATCCTTAGTAGGCTCTGCCTTGGGGAGGTGGAGCCTAGGATGAGGTATGTCACTGGGGTTAGACCTTAGGACTTTATAGTCCAGCCCCTTGCCAGTACTAAGCAGATCACTCTTGCTGCTTCCTCCAAGCTGAAGAGACAAGATGTAACATGCTGCTGTCTGTCTTTGACATGCTTTCTCTGCCATGAAACTTCTCAAAGCTGTAAGCTAAAATACACCTTTTTCCTTCCATAAGCTGCTTCTGCTCAGGTGTTTTGTTACAGCAGTGAGAAAATCGCTGCTACTCTGACCTTCTTAGAATATGCCAAGAGAGAAAATAAATTATTCATGGGAGTTAATCATGAAACAATGTGTTGAATTAAAGCAAAATCCACACAATTTGGTTACTGAGAACTGGAACCACACTTTTTACATATCATTGTTATCTTTATGCTCAGGAGAGGAGACAAGACATGTCTCAATGTCAGGACAGAGAACACACTGTTCTCCTAGACACTGGAAGTTTTACTGTGAACAGGAAGCTTTGGGAAATCTCACCCCTGCTCTGTTGAGTGTGGCTCTTTCTTCTTTGGCTTCTTCCTTGGTCTAGGGTTCCTCCTCTGATGGGAACTTCTTGTGGTCTGACACAGGAAGGAAATGCAGCACCTTCTTATCCATGAATGGTGGAAATTGGTAAACACAGAGAGAGAGAGAGAGACAGAGAGACAGACAGACAGAGAGAGAGAGAGAGAATGGGTGCAGCAGGATCTTTTGCCACTGCAAACAAACTACAGATGCACGTCACTTTATGCATCAGGCTTTATGTGGTATTGGGAAATTGAAATTACACTGGCAAGCTTTGCAAGCAAACACCTTTAACCAATAAGCTACCTCTCCATCCCTTTCAACTTTTTTTGAGACAGGCTTTGAATAGTAGAACACTTTCACCAGATTTTCCTGGCTCCTGCTCCTATTGTTCTTGGTGCCCTGGGATTACAGATTCTTGTGCCACTTTGCATTGAACTTTATATGTACCCTGAGGAGGTTCTAACACAGGTCAGCACGCTTCCAAATACACAGATTTCACTGCTGAATCATCTCCTCAGCCCTGAGGTATTTTCCTTACTTCTGTTTTCCTTTCTTCTTTCTATTGTAAATGATTGTTTTCTGATTTCATCCTCAGTATATTCAATATTGATAGGCATACTGAAAAGCTACTGAGTTTTGATTTTTTTATACCGCTTCTTTGTTGAAAGCATTTGACAGTTCTAAGAGTTTTCTGGTGTCATCTTTTAGTTCTTTTGCATCTAGGATCATCTGATGATTTTTTCTTTTTGAAACAATAAGGTCTCATGTATCTTAATCTGGCTTTGAATTTGAGATGTAGCTGAGGATAGATTTAAATGTTGATCCTCATCACAAGTGCTGAGATTACAGATATGTACCACCATGACCAGATTTCACAATGCTAGGTAACAAACATAGGGCATTTTGCATGCTATGCAAAGGTTTTACCAACTGCATTACATCCCCACCCACTAGGTCACATCTTTTAAAGAAAGCAAAGAGTTAAAAACAGTTGCAAAAAATTATGATTTTTAAGACACATTATATTTGAAAGAATCCAGTGTGAAATAGGGGCAGAGATATGTAAGCTTTCTAACATAACTGTTAATATTAATCTTCAAAGCTGAAATTGAAGCAGAAATCTAAAAATAGTAATCAATATTCTATAGCATATTTATACTGTTATGGATAGAAATATTCTTTCAGATAAAGATTTACATACCAATGTGTGAACAAACATATAGCTCAACATATTTTATCTATGATTTCATTCACAGATAACTTTTAGAAACCCGTAGTTACGATATGAAGTCATAATTACCCAATTCTTCATTTTATGAAGATATTTGTACTACTTAATGAGAAAAATTATTATATTTATAAAAATTATTAAGTAAAATTCATGTTTAAATTTAATCTTACAGTATATATAATGCACCAATATGTTTATTGTCATAAGAGCCATATTTCAGACTGAATTAATGTTTATTCTCAAAATTTATTATATTCTTTTTTTGCTCAAAAAACTCAAACGCATGTTCTTGGTTTGTGTTTGCGTGCGCGCGTGCGTGTGTGTGTGTGTGTGTGTGTACATGTGTGCATGCATGTGAGTGTGTATACATGTTCATATTTCTACAGGCACATGTTTGTGCATGTACATGTGAATGCTAGAGGCAAATATTAAGTGTCTTGTGTGGCCTGAATCTGAGGAGACCTTCTTGGTGGCCATCCAGATAGCATCTGTTCTGTACATTTTGGTATCCAGAGAGATCATGGGCTTTGAGGTGACTGGAAGCTGCTATCCAAAATCTCTTACTATCTGACAAGTTCTGCTCACGTCTTTTTATTCATTTGCTAGAACCATATTGGAGGGTGGAGCTGGCACTCAGTTGACAGAGTGATTGACTAGCAGAGCATGGAGGCACAAGTTTCTAATGTTGACACTGGAGAGCTGGGACAGGAGAATAATCCTTGGGTGAATAGCAAGTTTGAGGCCAGGTTCAATACTTAACACCCTAATAAAAGAATTGAAGCCATACATCCTTCCTCAGGTCACACAGCTGCTTAGGGCTCAGCCAGGTTTTATTTTTTTATATTTTTTTGTGCTCGAATAGTTTATTTACCTAAATTGAAATATGTGAGCATTGAAATGGACAAGAGAATGTAAGTCAAGTTGACACAGAGTGTAATAGAGTCTAACATATTTGTAATAAATGTTTTGGCTGCCAGCAGATTTCAACCCTAACAACATGATGTCTTGTCCTCTCACTTCCAAACTTGATGACCTGATTTGAATGACCCAACCACCCATATTTGACACAGTTACACAGATCCCACCATGTAAGCCCCAATCAGAGAAATAATGTCTATCCCAGAACGATGCATGAACCATCACAAAACCCAGGCCACTTCCCTCCCACAGGAGCTTAATTATTGTTTAGACATGCTTGCAAAGTTATTTTTCCATACTTAGGAAACCTTGTCACATAAGTTGTAAATATTTTCACTTTCTTGCTGCACGTGTATGAACTTCAGTTAGATTTCTGAATCAAAATTAAGGTAATTTCTGTCTACAAAATTTATGGGCTGGTGAGTTGGCTCAGTGGTTAAAGATGCTTGTTTGTAAAGCTTGCAGGTTGGGCTCAATTCATTACTAACCATTTACATCCATATTCACAAACTGGTGAATGTGTCTTGTCAGCCAGGTTTTAAATTCAATTGATGATCTAGAGTTTCTGCTCTGAATCCTGGCACCTCTGTCTTTTTTTTTTTTTTTTTTTTTTTTTGGTTTTTCGAGGTAGGGTCTCACTCTGGCCCAGGCTGACCTGGAATTCACAATGTAGTCTCAGGGTGGCCTTGAACTCATGACAATCCTTCTACCTCTGCCTCCTGAGTGCTGGGATTAAAAGCATGAGCCACCACGCCCCCGGTGTACCTCCTTCCTTTTTTTGTTACCAGTTATGTTACAATTTTCTTTTCTTTCCTCCTTTGGCCCTGAGCACTGCCTCATATACAATGAGCATTTGAATTGCCTAGGAGGGGTCCGTGCTTTACAGTGTCAAAGGCCCAGACTGGAGTACCCTGAGAAGATGTGGGGCTGTGGTGTCATCAGATCGTCCCCATTTCTTCTGAAAGTAACCTGAATCTAATTGTATTTTCCTTTGAAGGGTCCAAATATTGAAAGGTTATATTTGTGTATACTGGAAAAAATTACAATTTCTTCCTTATAAAGGAGTCAGACTTTCTTGCCGTGGTGGTTTGAATGTTTGTTCCCCATGTGTTTGTGATTGTCTCACATTTAATCCCCACCTGGTAAGGCTTTATGAAGCATAACCTTGGAGGAGGTTTGTCACTACACGTGGGTCTTTGAACTTTATAATCCGGCCCCTTGCCAGTGCCAACTCATTCTTGCTTTCTCCAGTCTGATGAGACACCATCTGTTCTTATCCTGTTTTCTCTGTCATGATGAAACTGTCCTTCAAACTTTAATTCAAAAATAAGCCTTTTCTTCCATAAGCTTCTTTAGGTTTGATACTTTGTCACAGCAACAAGAAGGTAGCTACTATGGAAAAATGACAAGAAGAATTAGGGAAGCTGCTGTGATGAACATAACCATGAGACTTTTTAAGTCTTTAAGAACTGGTTTTCAGCCAGGCATGGTGGCGCAGGCCTTTAATCCCAGCCCTCAGGAGTCAGAGGTAGGAGGATTTCTGGGAGTTTGAGGCCAGCCTGAAACCACATAGTCAATTCCAGGTGAGCCTACCATGACAAATAAATAAATAAATAATGGAAGGATTTGAAACTTTGGATTAGAGAAGTTTTGCAATGTTATACATAGAGCTTAATGGATTACTCTAGTGAGAATTTTATAAACCAAAATGCAGAGGGATGTATGAGCAGTTGTGAAGGCACAGCTATGAGGTTTTAAAGGAGAAACAAAGGACTTTGTAGGGAATCTGTGCTAGTGTCATTACGTGACATGATATCCCTGCTGCTTTCTGCCTGAGTTCTGAGAAATTGAACAAAGTTGAATTTAGAAGTAATGGATTGGTGAGTTTGTCAAAAAAAAATTAAGAACTGTAGGATTTTAAAAGTGTGAAGTTTGGCACAGCAAGATGAAAGTATTGGGCCAGATATTGCAGCTCATTCAGCGGCCACCGTCGAGGAAGGACCAGCTGCTCTTACTGGGGCAGTAGGAGAAGTACTATTTGGAAAGGAGGGAGTCTGAGAAAGATTACTAAATGAGTTTGCAGCCCCACACACATCATACAATAACAAAGTTGACCCGGTATTGGTTTTGAAAGTATATTAAGTGCAAAAATGGAGGGTTGCTGAATTACACATATTTCTGGAGATGACTGCTCGGTGATGTGAAAGCAGGGTTGTGTCCCTACAGGAGCCCCACTGGGGCCTCGGTGTGAATCTGTGAAGACAAACTGTAGCATGGCTCCTCTGTCCAACCCTGCCAACAGGTATGTTCAGGTCCAGATAACCCTTCCATTCTGTTAAAGAAACTAATACTTATTGTACCAAGGCTTCGACCCCCTGCTAGCTACTCCCCATATCCCTGGGTGGGGATGTGGCCATACAAACCTCATCCACCTTAGGGAGTTTCTGAAGAACCTAAATAGATGTCTATAAACTCCTGGCCTGAAAAATGTGCATTCCATCACATGGGCTCCACTTGTCTTGAGTCATAGTGTTCAACTCCCTTCTCTTGTGGTGTAGCTCTTCTCCCCTCAGAAAGCCTCAGAAACCTTCCTTCTCCCTTTTGTCTCCTTTTCCAGGGACTCCTCTCTTCTGCCTTGGATCCTGCCAGTCGTATACAATGCTCTGAAATTCTCACCCCCTTTGCGTGGAACCATGCCAAACTCTCCTGCCACTAAATAAAACCTTTGGCCCAAGAAAATATCTGGCTAGTTCCTCTATTGTTAAACCCCAAACCAATAATAGGTTTCCTGTTAAGTATTCTGAGATGAATGCATATATCAGGCTAAATGATACGCTTGACTGTTTTTTTTAAGTGTAAACAAAACCCTAATGTAGAATAGTTGACACAAAAATTATGTAAGTTCTTTATATAATACTTGATTACTAATGGACAGAAATAATAGTATATTTTATATAGTTTTAATTTTTCCACCACTATATTTTTAATTTTTTTATTAAATTTTATTTATTTTTTATAAGTAAAGAGAGACTGACAGAATGGGCACTCCAGGGCTTCCAGCTGCTGCAAACAAACTCCAGATGCATGTGACACTTTGTGCATCTCGCTTTATATTGGTACTGGGGATTCAAATCAGGGTCATCAGGCTTTGCAGACAAATATGTTAATCAATGAACCATCTCTCCAGAAACCCACCCCTATATTTAAAGATGTTTCTATTTGCTTCTATAAATAAAGTAATAGAGAGAAATTTACATGGCATGTAGTTTTCCCACATTTAAGTGAAACAATCAAAAGCAATATTTTATAAATATTAATAAAATCCTGTTTTATAAAAGTATTTATTAATGTAATGAGAAAATATCCATATAAATAAGCAGTCTGGAAATTTATATATTCCAATAACAAAATAAATAAAAATATCTGCCATTTACCTACCTTGTTTTTGCTTTACCAGGTACCTCAGCATGTATAGAGAAATTATTATATTTACTTTTTAAAAATATCTTTATTATAAATAAGTTTATACATTGTATGAGCAAATCTTGTGACTGTGTCACCATTTCCCTCCTCTCTGTCCCCTACCAACTGGGGTCCTTCCACAGTGTGCATACTATATCTGTCCATAGGGTAGGTGGTATGAATTGCACCAGAGGTAGCCAGTTTTTTCTTATTGTTGTTTTTTTCTTCCCCCTTGTGAATTGTTGCTGAGGGGGTACAATGTCTCTGGATACTCTCCCCCAATATGGTTCTTATATTCTTTCAGCCCCCTCTTCTGCTCATATTCCTGAGTCATAGTGGGTGAGTTTTGAGTCTGCTTTATTGTTGAGATCTTAGAGTATCTCTGGATCTTTGCCCTGGGTTTTGTTGGGTATCATTGGTGTCTGTCTCCATTGGCCTTTCATGGGTTATCAGACTTGCTGTGGTGATTGGTCTCCTGTTTGTCTTGCTTCTTTCTCATAGGTTTCATTTGGGCCCTGTGTGAAGGCTAGGTGTGGTTTGTCTCCTGCCAGGGTATCAGCCATCATCCCATGTCTTGGTGGAATTGAGTTGTCCCCAGCTCTCTCGCTACCTTCTGAAAAATACAAACAGAATCTCCATTGGAGAGTGAGATCAATATAGGTTAAATGAGACAACATTGATATTTTGGCCTAATGGGTGTCGCCTGTCTGTAAACTTTCTAGTAGTGGGAATTTCCCCAAGCCCTGGTCTCTGATTTCTCCAAATATCATTGACCAATTTACCCTGGCAGCACATGTAACACCTTCCAGTGCTAAACATGCTACCATCTGGGAGCATCTCATGGTGTTGTTTGATGACACTTGGTGATTTCTTCAGCAATAGGCCTGAGGTAAGTATTCAAGAACTTTGACAGAAGTCTGTCACATTTTTGCGACCTTGTGGGTCTCTGATCAACAGCACAGTATGGGAAGGAACCAATAACTGGGACAGGGAGATGCAGATCTGAGCAATTTTACTTGAGGTTAGGCTTCCTCCCATTCTGTTCATGTTCCCTCATACGAGGTGGTGCTCTCAGCTTCCTCAGTAGCTTACTGTATAAAAGCTAGGATTTTATGGTGTCAGATCATTTTTAGTTCAGTTTACTATATGAGTCCCCCCTTCCTCCCATTCTCCCCCACACTTCCATTCCTCCCCACCCTCCCATCACCTTCCCCCACCCAAAATTCATTCCATTCCCTTTTACAAACTCTCCATTCACTGATGGATTTTCTTCATGTTCTGGTTTAACATGGCTAGGAAACACATATGAGGGAAAATATGTGGCAATTGGCTCTCTGCTCATGTTTGTTGTCATTGAGAATGAGCTGCTTCAATCTGACCACTTTTCTTTAAATTTCATTATGTCATTTTTTTTCTGTCAGTTGCGTAGAATTCCAAAGTGTTTATGTACCACAACTTTGATACCCATTCATCCAGTGATGAGCATTTGAGTTGATTCTAATTCCTTGATATTATGAATTGAGCTGCTATAAACATGGTTGAACAAATGTCTCTGCACTTCAGTGAGGAAACTTGGGGGCAGATGCCCAGTAGAGGAATAACTGGGCCCGCTGGTAGCTCTATATTCATCCTGTTCAGGAGCCTCCACATTGCTTTCCGTAGTGGTTGTGCAAGTCTGCAATCCCACCAGCAGTGTCTGAGGGTCTCTTTTCCCCCAAATCCTCACCAGTATCAGTTGTTGGTAGATTTTTTTTTGTTTGTTTTTTTAAATATTTTATTTATTCATTTTCAAGCAGAGAGATACAGAGAGAGAGAGAGAGAGAGAGAGAGAGAGAGAGAGAGAGAGAGAGAGAGAGAGAGAATGCACCAGGGCCACCACCTTGTGGGTCTGGCTTATGTGGGTACTGGGAATTGAACCCAGGGCCTTAGGCACTGGAGGCAAGTGCCTCAACTGCTGAGCCATCTCTCCAGCCCTGCTGGTATATTTTTTTTAAATGATTGCCATTCTGACTGGAATAAGGTGGAATCTCATTGTTTTGATTTGCATTTCTCTGATGATTAATGGCACTGCACATTTTCTCAGATGGGAGTTGGCCATTTGTAGTTCTTCCCTGTGAATTCCCTGTTGAGTTCAGTTCCCCATTTTGTGAGAGGACTGTTTGATGCTTTTACATTTTTTTGAGTTCTTTGTATGTTCTAGCTATTAGACCTTTATCTGCATTGTAGCTGGCAAAGATTAACTCCCAGTCTGATGGTGGTCTATTGACTTTGAGTCAACTGATGATATCCCATTAGTTAAGTGATTATTGCACTTCCTTGGCTAATGCAGGTATGTTTAGGAAGTTTTTTCCCTATTCCTATCTCTTAGAGAGTTCCCCCAATTTTAGTTTTTCTAGGATTTTCAAAGTTTCAGGTCTTACTTTGATGTCTTTGATCCATTTGTAGTTGATTTTTTGTATGGTGAAAAGAGAGGGTCTTGTTTCATTTTCTTGCAAATATTTATACAATTTGCTCAGCAGCATTTGTCAAAGATGCTATCTTTATGCCACTTAATATTGTTGGCATCTTTGTCGAATATGAAGTAACTATAGCTGCTTGAACTTAGGGCAGAGTCTTCAATTCTGTTCCATTGGTTTATGTGTCTATTTTTGTGCCCATAGCATGCTGTTTTTGTTATAATGGCTTTGTAGTATATCTATAGATCGGGTACAGTGATACCACATGATGTGCTTCTTTTACTAAGGATGACTTTGGATATCCGAGGCCTGTTGCCGTTCCAAATAAATTTAGAGAGTATTTTTTCCTGTGTACACAAAAATGAAGTTGGTATTTTTATTGGTATTGCATTGAATCTGTATATAGCTTTTGGAAGTATTGCCATTTTCACGATATTAATTCTACCTATCCAGGAGCATGGGAAATCTTTCCATGTTTTCACATCATCCTCAATGTACTTACTTCTTGAGCATTTTTATGTTTTCATTATACATGTCTTTCACCTCCTTGGTTAGTGTTATTCCAAGGTATTTGACTTTACTTGTGGCTATTGAAAATGGGACTGTTTCACTGATTGCTTTTTCTGTAATCATGTTATTTACATACAGGAAGGCTACTAATTTTTGTGTGTTAACTTTGTATATTGCCACTTTGCTGAAGGAGTTTATCACTTTCAGGAGTTTACTGATACTATAACTTGTGTCAGTTATGTAAAGGATCATGTCATCTGTGAAAAGGGATAGTCTCAATTCTTCCTTCCCAATTTGTATACCTTTTTATGTCTTTCGCCTGTCTTATTGCATTTGCTAGAATTTCTAGGACTATGTTGAAGAGCAGTGGTGAGAGTGGGCACCCCTGTCTTGTTCCTAAATTTAATGGGAAAATCTTGAGTCTTTCCCCATTGAGTATTATTTGGGCTTTAGGAGTTTTGTATATGGTCTTAATTATGTTGAGGTAAAGGCCATCTATTCCAAGTCTTTCAAGTGTTTTGATCATGAAGTAGTGTTGGATTTTGCCAAAGGATTTCTCTGCATCAATAGAGATGACCATGTGGTTTTTGTGGTTAAGTTTATTAATGTGGTTGATTATGTTGATCGATTTCCGTATGTTGAACGATCCCTGCATCCCTGGGATGAAGCCAACCTGGTCAAGATAGATAATACTTTTAGTATGTTGTTAAATTCAGTTTGCAAGGATTTTATTCAGAATTTTTGCATCTACATTCATCTGGGATATAGGTCTGTAGTTTTCCTTTCTGGTTTTATCTTTGTGCGGTTGTGGTATTAGACTGATGCAAGCTTTATGGAAGGAGTTTGGAAGTATTCTTTGTTCTCCAATTACTCTAAAAAGCTTCAGAAAGAGTGGTTTGAGTTCTGTGATGAAGGTTTGGTAGAGTTTTGGCTGAGAATCCATTAGGACATAGATGTTTCCTTATGGGGAGGTTTTTTTAAAATTATATTATGAATTTTGATAGCTGTAATAGGTTTATCTAGGAGATTTATCTGCTCTGAGTTTAGTTTTGGCAGGTGGTGGGTCTCCAAGAATTTATCCATTTCTTCCAGATTCTCCAATTTTGTGGAATCAAGGTTTGGAAGTGTGTCCTGATGATTCTTCCAATTTCATTACTGTCCGTGTTGATCTCTCCTTTTTCATTTCTGAATTTGTTGATTTGGGCCTTCTCATTTTTTCCATTTGGTTAGACTGGCCAGGGGTTTGTCAATCTTATTTATTTTTTCAAAGAACCAGCTCTTTGTTTCATCAAATTTTTAAATTGTTTTCTTTGTTTTTAATTCATTGATCTCTGCTCTGATCTTAACTATTTCTTTTCATCTTGAGCTCCTAGGGATGGATCGTTCTAAATTTTCCCAGGCCTTTAGCTGGTTAGTTAGGTCACTAATTTGAGATCTTTCTGTCTTTGTTATGAAGGCATTCAGTGCTATAAATTTGCCCCTTAGGACTGCCTTCATTGTGTCCCATAGGTTCTGATATGATGTATTTTCATTATCATTTAGTTCAATAAATTTTTCAATTTCCTATTTGATTTCTTGAACAGCCCATTCATTGTTTAATAGTTCAATCTCCAATAGTTGTTGTGATTTCTATTTGTTTTCACATTGTTTATTTCCAGCTTCAATGCATTGTGATCCTATATGATGTATGGTGCTACCTCAATCTTCTTGAATTTGTTGAAGCATGTTTTATGTCCTAATATGTGGTCTATTTTGGAAAAGGTTCCGTGAGCTGCTGAGAAGAGTTTATTCTGTAGAGTTGGGATGGAAGGTTCTACATATGTGTTAGGTCCAGTTGATCTATGGTGTTATTGTGTTCTATTATTTCCCTGTTGATCTTCTGTTTGGATGATCTGTCTAAATATAATAGTGGTGTATTAAAGTCTCCAACTATGATGGACTTGGAGTTTATTTTTGTCTTATTTTCCATTAGTTTTTGCTTTATGATTGTGGTGCACCTGTATTTGGTGCATACCTGTTTATGTGTTGATATTCTCTTGTTGGCTTGTTCCTGTGATGAGTAAGAATTGTTCTTGGTTGCCCTTTTGAATTGATTTTGGTTTGAACTCTATTTTGTCAGATATTAGTGTAGCAATCCTTGCTTGTTTTTTTATTTCCTTTAGCTTGGAAGATCATTATCCATCCTTTCACCCTGAGCAGGTTCCTGTCTTTCGAGGTGAGGTGGATTTCATGGAGGCAGCAGATGGAAGGATCTATTTTTCTGATCCATCCTGCTAGCCTGTGAATTTTTATGGGAGTGTTAAGACCATTAATATTCAAAGTTATAACTATTAGGCTTGAGTCAATCCCTGTCATAGTACAGGGTTTATGGGATTTGATGCCTCTCTTGTTATTTTTTATCCTCTAGGATTGATTATTGTGTCTGACTTCTGGTTGGCTCTTGGAGTTTGTTGCTTGGCTCTTCTGTGCAGAATATTTTGTGGAGAATTCTCTGTAGGTTTGGTTTAGTGTACATATAATTGTAGAGCTGGCTTTATCTTGAAATAGTTTCCTTTTTTCATCTATTATATGAGACACTTTCATGGGGAACAATAGTTTGGGTTGAAAGGCAAAGCGATTTAGGTTTTGAAGTACTCCACTCCAAGCTCTTCTAGCTTTCATAGTTTCCGTGGAGAAGTCTGATGTAACTCTGAAGATAGGTATGCCTTTATATGTAATTTGTTATTTTGCTCTTGCTGCTTTTAGAACCCTCTCCTTGCTTTCAGTGTTTAGGTTTCTAGCTACAATGTGTCTTGGGGAGTTTCACCTTTGATCATGCCTGTTTGGTGTTCTGTGTGCTTCTTGTATCGATGGGATTCTCTTTTGTTAGATTGGGGAAATTTTACTCAATTATTTTGTTGAAAATGTTCTTTATGCCTTTAGCCTGGGTTTCTTCCCCCTCTGCTATGCCCATGATCCAGAGGTTTGGTCCTTTAAGGGTGTCCCATAGTTCCCTCTTATTTTGTTCACAATCTTTTTTTAACTTATCCAAGTTTCTGTTATCTTGATCTTTTTTCTGCTTTGTCTTCCATGTCTGAGTTTCTATCTTCCAGGTTATTTACTCTTGTAGTGAGGGATTCTAGAGATGTTTTAAATATCTCCATTAGATTTTGGTTTTTCAATAGAGTTTTTGCATGGTCACCATCTCTTTTTTGAGTTGCAGCTTTATTCCAAAGGTTGTCTTAGTTAATTCTTCCTTTTACTCATTCTTGTAGTTTATTAGGTCTTTGTTTACTTTACCCAGCTGATTCTTGAACTTCTCTGATTGCTGGTTTGCCTTTATCTTATTTCCTTTTCTACCAAAGTCCATCTGTTTTTTCCTCCATTGTATTGAACTTGGTGGTGAAGCTTGCGAGCTGATTATGCACATTTTCACTTACACTGTCAATTTTTGCTTTCATTTCTTTTAATAATCTCGATATAGAATCCATGCAGAGATGACCTGAACATGTTGTCATCTCCTCCTGGGCTAGCATCTGTGCTCTTCCTTAGATATTTTCATTGTTGACTTCCATAGTGGGGCTAAGCAAACTTGGTGTGGAGCTCTCCACCTGTGTGTTCTTCTTACATTGTGCTCTGCCCATGTTTAGGTGAGAGATAGCTTTTACCCAGGCCCTTGGCAGAAGTGGGACCTTGCACAAGATTGTGGCAAGGACTGGTGAGGTTTTGACTTGTGCTCCATTTCTCTGATGTCAGGAAGTGTGTCTGGGGGGTTATCCAAACTGCAGGAGCAGTAGCAGGCTGGAGGCTGGATTTTGATTACAACCCAGGGTCAATGGGCACGGTCCTGGGGCACACCAGCTGGTGACTGGCCAAGGCACAGCTCCCTCACCTGGCTTTGCCTAGAGTCTGGGTTCCAAGTGTGCAAGTGTGGGTGGGACATTGGCACAGGTCCCAAACCTTGCCTCACCTGGGGTCAAGGGTTTAGTAGGCAGAGCCCTGGGTGTATAGGATGGTAAGGAGCAAAGCCGCTGCTTGCTTTCTTAGGTGCAGTGGGCAAGGTCGAGGTGCTCTTGGGCTGATGGGGTGCCAAGGCAACCTCCTTCACCTAGTTTTGCCTAGGGTTTTGGGTCCAAATGCACAAGGGTGAATGCTAGTTTATATTTATCATTATCAATGATAATTATCAATGATCATTATCAATGATCATTATCAATGGTATATATTTCTAAGACAACTAGAAATATATATATATATATATATATATATATATATATATATATATATATATATATATATCCTTCCCTTTACCTCAAAAATATACATTTAAAGCACTGTCCTGGTCTTTTTACTTTATAGTAACAAGTAGAACATGTAGGGTATGTTTCCTCAGTCTTCATTTTCTTGTATTTCATTTTTCCAGTGCAGATGATGAGGTGGATTTGTTTCCGTATATAAGCTGGTTAATGTTTCCAAAATGTAAAGGCCTGTCTTCCTCTTCTTGTGAACTCATCTACAGAGCTGTTCAGGCTTTCCAGGCACATGGCCACAAAATGACAATATTTCAGACTGAAGGCTATGGATCTTATCCATTGAGATATTACAGAAGCAAATGAACAGATATTATTAGTATAAGGAAATAGTTATAATGTCAAAAGAGAATGAAAGCTCCAGAGAGTGATTCATTCAGGATAGTAGCACAAAAGGAAAAAAAAAGACCTCATAAAATGGAAGAAACTCTTACAATTTGGGGAACAGTTGACATGTGTAAAATTATTCATGAATCAAAAGTTGCTAAGAGCCTAAAATCTTTTCTAGTTTGTGGAGAACCAACATATTGAAGACATGACTTCAATTGTAAGGACTTAGCCTATGAATAGAATAGGCAGAGGATTAGTGTTCCAAAGTATTGAATCTCCAAATATAAATCATACTGAACCGGCTCTTTGTTCACAGGATGCAGTAGAGAAAAGTCACCATCCTTTGCTTTCAAAAATGCACATTTATAGCAATGTCTAGGACTTTTTTATTTTATAGCAACAAATAGAATAATATGTAGGATGTAATCCCACAACTCATTTTCTCATATTGCTTCCTACTCACAGCAGATCTTGTGTTCCTGTTAAAGTAAAAATGACTATTGGAAACTCAGAGAATGCATAGGCATAGTTTTTGTATTATAAGAAAGGTATTTTTCCCTTAGAATAATGTGTTCTAGGAAGTTCAAAATCAGCAAAGAAAGGTCATCTGAATGAATTGTATTAAAAAATGTGTTACATTTCTAATGCACTCTTGTAATGCATGCTTGTCATTATGAGCTTGAAATAAATATCATAAATGCAAAAAATGAAATTATTGATGGGTCACTGAATAAGTAGCATCAGTGAAAGTTTAAATATCATATCCACATTTGTCTAATTAATGTACACAATGAATCATATAGTCATGTTTTCATCTATTGAGCATATTAAAATCATAAGTGGAGAGAAGTAATTATGCAACAGTTATGAATTTTACAAAACAGGGATATTGATAATGTAACTGAGATGCTGGGGTTCCCAGAAAGTTAGGGTTTCCAGCTAATTCCAATATACCTCAAAGCTTAAATAAAAAAGTCCCTGAATTTTTGTCTATAAAATTAAAGAATTAAAATTGTAGACCACCAGAGGATAAAGTATAGTGGGAGACTTTATTTAAAAGGAAATGAGAAGTTAGAGAGCTTACCAGCCACTTGTGTGAGAGAGCACATGGGAAGGTTTTGGCCACACATCTATAACATCTATGCTGGCCAGTCAAACAAGAAAATAATGGATAGATATAGAAGGGCTCCCATTATGAGAAAACTAAGTTCATGTTGGAAAGAAGCTGTGGTGAGGAGGCTTTACCAAGCCCTGGAGATTCAGATGTCCCTCTGCTGGTGAGCCATGTGGAAGAGAGGGAACTTCCTGTTCCAGTGACTGTATTCCCTGGCCCACATGAGCAGAGTAACAGTGGGTTGGTCTATCCTTAATCAATAAGTTTCAGGATTAGGTTTGAAATCTACTTAGAGACATCTTCCACTCAGGGAGAGGGGTCAGGCATGAGATACTTGAGAACCTGCCTGAAATACAAGTTTAAGGACACTCCTGGTTACCTTTGGAGGTCCCAGTCACTCTAACCTGTCAAAGTAAGTTTTGTAAAAGTAACAAAAGGAAACTATGAAAATGAGATTTGTGGAGAATTGAAGTTAAAGCAACATATAATTATTGATTTTCAGAGTTTCTGAAAGTCAGTAACAGATATCCTCTTACAAAAGATAAGGTACAGTATAGTAAGAGGACTTACTCAACTCAAAATGTCTTCTAGTACTTGCAGATCTGATCCAGAGGGCTGTGAAAGCAGGTGTGTGTGGGGGGGGGGCAGCGTTGAATGAGTTGCTTTACCTTTTCCCTTGGAAGGAAGAAGTTCTTAGGGATCCTCTAACTGAAGTGAGTTGAAGGAAGCTTCTGGCTCTTCCCATGGAGAGCTTAGCATGGCTTCTACAAGTGAAGAAGTCCACCAGTTAGTGTTATGATCAAAGGCTGAGGGAACACTGCACTGTGTGCCTTGTGGTAGTTTGAATAATGTCCCCCAATAGAATTTATTATAATTGTGTTTATTAAATTGTTAATTGTCTTAAGCCAGTTCTGGCTGGAGGAAGTATGTCACCTTGGCCAGAATCTAGGGTTCATCCCTAAGGTATTTCTGGGGTGGGTCTGGAATTCTAGCTTTACATATGCAAAAAGCAGTCTGAGCTCAAGCCTGGAGTTCCTTTTGTCAGTTTGGAGTGTGCTTGCTTGTGGTGCTGGTGGTGGGCTTCTGTCTCTGTCTCTGCTTGGATCTGTGAAAAGGGGCCAGCCTTTTTCCCTTAACTTCCCCTGTGTCTCATACATCAATAAATATTTTCCTCCCCATAATCGTGGGTGGTTTGGAGATTCATCCCAGTGGCAGGTGGCTGACTACGACATGCCTTTTAAGAGTTTGAATTTTAATTTTCCCATCAAAGTGTTAGGTAGATTAAGAGCTTCTATTATATCTAAGTATTTTGGCTTATGGCTTTGTCTTGAGTGTGCTGTATCCTTTTTTGTGTTTATGTGTGTGTGGCATGCATGTATGTGTGTGTGTTATATGTGAGCACATGTCTGTGTAGGCCAGAGATAATGTTGAATGCTACCCTCACATGTTATCCTCAGGTATGGTGTACCTCATTTTGAGACAGGGTCTCTCATTGCCTGAATTCACCAATCAGACTAGACAGGCTGGTCAATGAACTGCAAGGATTCATCTGTCTCCATATAAGCCAGCCTAGGCTACAGGTCAGCTTGTCTCACAAAAATCAATAAGTTAAACCAAAAAGAATTTTCAGAAAGGTGTGGTGGTACAAACCTTTAATTCCAGCACTTGGGAGGAAGAAGTAGGAGGATCTCCATGACTTTGAGGCCAGCCTGAGACTACATGGTGAATTCCTGGTCAGACTGGGCTAGAGTGAGACCCTACCTCAGAAAAAAGAAAAGAAAAGAGAAAAGACAGAACATGATCTGGAGAGATTAATTGCTCAGTGGTTAAGGCACTTACCTGCAAAGTCTAACAACCAGTGTTCAATTCTCCAGTCCCCACAAAGAACCAGATGCACAAAGTAGTGCATGCCCTGGAGTCCTTTGCAGTGGCTGGAGGCCCTGGCACACCCATTCTTTTTTTTTTTTTTTATTGTCCATAATGAGTTACATTGTTTAGTGGGCCAACAATGAGTTGTTATCCCCAATTCCTCATTGCCCTCCGTCCCCATCCCCAGTCAGCTGGTTATCCTCCTCATGGGCCATCTAGATCAGTCTTTGTGGTAAGGACCATGGATAGCCTAGTATTCAGCTGGGTTCTCCTGAAGCAAGTGTGTTGTTACTGAGGGGTGCCATACCTGTGATAATCTCCCCCACCACGGCTCTCACAATCTTTTTGCCCCCTCTTCCTCTCAGTTCCCTGAGTTGTGGTGGGTGAGTATTAAGGCTGCGTTAATGTTGTGAGATAGGGATTTTTGTGTCAAGAATCGTTGGTTTCTGACTCACTGGCTTATCCTGTATTGATTGAATGGCTGTGGCTATGGGTCCCTTGTTCAACCCGTCATTCTCTGCAGGCTTCCTTATGGATCCTCCACAATATGACTGTGGTGGCTCATCTCTTGCCAGGATCTCAGCTTTCTGCCTGTAGTCGGTTGGTAGGGTTATTTGGGACACAGCTCTCTCGCTGCATCCTGAAAAATACAAACACAATCTCCATCGGAGAATGAGATCAGTATAGGTTAACAAATATACACCATACTGGATTACCTAGATTCTATTTTTAGTAGTCTCCCTGTCAGTCGCTCCCATAGTGCATCTTTTCTTGTGAGCCCAAGCGTATGGGATCCGGTGCCTATCGCCCTGAATCTCCAGTTCCAATCAAGGGTTACCCCTAACTAAGTGGAATATTTGACCGAATTTAATAGCTGTTGATTGTCTCCTCCAGGCTCAGGCTCCAACACTGCACAAGTGCTCCTTTCTTGGTTTGCTGTTCTCTACCAGTAGGAGGTGTAGTCAGCCTACTCAGGGCTGCAGACTTTCATGCCAGTGGTCTGTTTACTCCATCTGTCGTTGATCTGCTTCCCCTGGCAGCTTGTGTAGTGCCTTCCAGCACTGCACTAGCTACCATCTGGGGGATGGTTACCATTCCAGACCTCGAAGGGTCTCTTGATGCTGATCGATGGCATTCTGTGGTATCTTCAGCAACAGGGTTTTGCCTCAGGCCTGGGGAGGGCGTTCAAAAGCTTTGACAGAATTCTGTCTGATTTTTGGAACCTCATGAGTCACTTTGGTCAACAACTCAATGCAGGAAGGAACCGATGGACAGGACCTGGGATTGTCAGACTGCTCAATTATTCACAGGCTTAGACATTCTCCCCTACTACTCATGGCCCCTCTTGCCAGTTGATGCCCACTACTTGCTCTGTAGATTACAGTATGCTCATGAGTATTTTATGTTTTTGAACCTAATTTGGTTTAGCCTCATAGTTAAGCCATTTGCCTCCCCCCTTCTCTTACCCCTCATTCATAACCTCTCACTTCTTTCTACTAGTCTGCATAGAGAAAAAAGTTATCCTGGTTAATGACTGCATATGAGGGAGAGTATGTGGTGTTCAATTCTCTATTCTTTTGAGTGTTTGCTTAGTAAGTTCTGCTCAGAGTCAGACCAATTTTTCCTAAATTTTGATATGTCATTTTTCCTTTCAGCTCAGTAGAAGTCGATCATGTAAATATACCACAATTTTGCTGTCCATTCTTCTAAGGATGGGCATTTCCATTGATTCCAATTTTTGGATATTTATGAATTGAGCTGCTATAAACATAGTTGTACAAAATTTTCTGCATCGAGATATGACATCTTGCAGGTAGATGCCTAGTAGAGTGATAGCTGGGTCCATTGGCAGTTCTATGTCCAGTCTGTCTAGGAATCTCCACACTGCTTTCCATAAAGGTTGAACAAATTTACAATCCCACCAGCAGTGAATGAGGGTTCCTTTTTCCCCGCATCCTCGACAGCAATGATTATGGTTGGTTTTCTTTATGATTGCCATTCTGACAGAGGTAAGATGGTATCTCATTGTGGTTTTGATTTGCATTTCACTGATGGTTAAGGATGCTGAGCACTTTCTTAGATGAGTCAAGGCCATTTGTGTTTCCTCCTCTGTGAATTATCTGTTGAGATCGGTGCCCCATTTTGTGAGGGAGCAAATTGGGTTTTTGTTATTAATTTTTTTGAGTTCTCTGTACGTTCTGGAAATTAGGCCTCTGTCTGAGTTGTAGCTGGCGAATATCATCTCCCAATTTGAAGGGGGTCTATTGGCTCTGAGTATAGTTTTTTTTTTTTTTTTGTCTGTACAGAAGCTTTTGAACCTGATCAGTTCCCATTGGTTAAGTATGTGTTGTATTTCCTGAGCTGCTGGAGATTTGCTCAGGAAATTTTTCCCTACTCCTAGTTCATGTAGAGTTCCTCCTCTTTTTTCTTCCAGGGTGTTCAGGGTTACAGGATTTTTTATTCAGGTCTCTGATCCATTTGGTGTTGACTTTTGTGCATGGTGAAAGGAGTGGGTCTATTTTCATTTTTTTACAGGTGTTTATCTAATTCATCCAGCACCATTTGTTGAAGACGCTTTGGCCCAGTGTACTTTGTTGGCCCCCTTGTCAAAGACCAAATAACTGAAGTTACTTCCAATTAAAGCTGGGTCTTTAATCCTGTTCCCTTGATCCATCTGTCTGTTTTTATGCCAGTACCATGCTGTTTTAGTTACTATGGCTTTGTAGTATATTTTGAAGTCAGGGATGGTGACTGAGTAGGTTTTTATATTTAGAATAGTTGTAGATATCTGAGGTCTTTGGCCCTTCCAAATAAATTTAGAGATTATTTTTTCTACGTCTTTGAAGAAAGAAGTTGGGATTTTTATCAGCATAGCATTGAATCTGCAAATCGCTTTTGGAAGGATTGCCATTTTTACTATATTGATTCTCCCTGACCATGAACATGCAATATCTTTCCATGTTCTCATGTCCTCCTATATTTCCTTCTTGAGTGTTTCAATATTTTCCTTATATAAGTCCCTTACAACCTTGGTTAGTGATATTCCAAAGTATTTGATTTTCTTTGAGGCTATAGAAAATAGGACAGTCTCTCTGATGTTTTTTTCTGTCTGTTTGACCTCTGTGTATAGAAAGGCTACTGATTTTTGTGTGTTAATTTTGTATCCTGCCACATTGCTGAAGGCATTAATCACCTTCAAGAGGTTCCTGATACTATTCTTTGGGTCTGATATATAAAGAATCATGTCATCTGCAGAGGGGTTAGTTTAATTTCTTCCTTTCCAATTTGCATTCCTTTTATGTCCTTCTCTTGTCTTATCGCTTGGGCTAGAACTTCAAGCACTATGTTAAAGAACAGTGGTGAGAGTGGGCAGCCTTGTCTTGTTCCTGAATTGAGTGGGAACTCCTTGAATCATTCCCCATTGAGAATGATTTGTGCTTTAGGAGTTTTGTAAATTGCCTTTATTAAATAGATTGTATAGGCCATCTATACCTATTCTTTCCAGAGTTTGAACATGAAGTGGTGTTGAATTTTGTCAAAGGCCTTCTCCACATTTATTGAGTTTACCATGTGGTTTTTGTGTTCGAACTAATTACTGTGATGTACTTGTGTTTGTTGAACCATCCCTGCATCTCTGGCATAAAGCCAACTTGGTCAGGGTGGGTAATATTTCTAATGTAGCATTGTATCCTGTTTGCTAGGACTTTGTTAAGGGTTTTTGCATCTAAGTACATCAGAGATATGGGTCTGTTGTTCTCTTTTCTTGTTGCATCCTTGCCTCGTTTCGGGATTAGGGCAATGGTAGCTTCATAGAAGGTGTTTGGAAGACTTGCTTCTTTTTCTATGCTTCTAACAAGCTTCAGAAAGAGTGGTTTCATCTCTGTGCTGAAGGCTTGGTAGAATTCAGCTGAGAAACCATCTGTCCTTGGGCTTTTCCTTTTGGTAAGGTTTTTGATTACATCTTTAATCTCTGTGGGTGTGATAAGTTTATTTAGTGATTTTATCTGCTCTGGTTTAAGCTTTGTCAGTTGGTAGGTGTCCAAAAACTTATCCATTTCTTCCAGGTTCTCTAATTTTGTGGAGTAGAGGTTTTGGAAGTATGACCTGATGATTCTTCCATTGTCTTAGGGATCTGTTGTGATCTCACCATTGTCCTTTCAGATTTTGTTGATTTTGGCTTTCTCATTTCTTCGTTTTATTAGATTGGCCAGGTGTTTGTCAATCTTTTTAACTTGTAAAAAGAACCAACTCTTTGACTTATCTATTTTTTAATCATTTTCTTTATTTCCAATTCATTAATCTCAGCCCTGATTTTAATTATTTCCTTTAGTCTTGTGATCCTTGGGTTAGCTTTTTCCATCTGTTCCAATTAACTTAGGTGGGTGGTTAGGTGATTGATTTGAGACCTCTCTGTCTTTGATATGAAGGCATTTAGCTCTCTGAACTTTCCCCTCAGGACTGCCTTCATTGTGTCCCGCAAGTTCTGATAAGATGTGTTATTGTCATTATTTATTATTAGGAAATTCTGAATTTCCTGTTTTATTTCTTGGATGAACCAATCATTTTTTAGGAGCGAATAATTCAGGCACCAGTACTTTGTGTATTTTCTGGATCCAGTTCCATTGTTAACTTCTACCTTTAATGCACTATGGTCTGATATGATGCAAGGAACTACATCGATCTTCCTGAATTTGTTTAAGGAATATTTGTGACATAAGATTTGATCAATTTTAGAAAAAGTCCCATGTGCTGCTGAGAAGATTGTATATTCTTTGTCTTTGGGTTAGAATGTTTTGAAAATATCTGTTATCCCCAGCTGGTCAATGTTGCTTTGAGCTCTGTTATGTCCCTGTTTGGTTGATCTGTCTAGAGATGATAGAAGTGTATTAAAGTCTCCTACTATGATGGAATCAGAGTCTATTTCTGCTTTATTTTTGAGTAGGCTTTCCTTTATGAACTGTATTGCACCCAAATTTGATGCGTATATTTTCATGATGGTGATATCTTCCTGTTGGATCCTTTCTTTGATGAGTAAGAAGTGACCTTCCTTATCCTTTTTAATTGATTTTGGTGTAAAGTCTATTTTGTTAGAGATTAATGTAGCCACACCTGCTTTCTTTTTATTTCCACATGCCTGATAAACTGTTTTCCATCCTTTTACTCTAAGGAGGTTTCTGTCTTTGGAAGTAAAGTGCGTTTCCTGAAGGCAGCAGATGGAAGGGTCCATTTTTCTGATCCTCCCTGCAAGTCTGTGTCTTTTTATTGGGGAATTAAGTCTATTAATATTCACTGATATAACTGTGAGGTTTGCTATAAGCCCTGACATGATGAAGGGTTAATGGAGGTTGTTGTCTGTGCTGCTGTTATTAGCACACTGAGTGTGATTGTTGTGCCTGATCCCTTGTACTCTTCCTCAGTAGATTTCTTGTTTCTTCTTTGTGGGATATCTCTTATAGGATCTTCTGAAATTTTGGCTTTGTTTTCAAATAGTCATAGAGCTGGTTTACTTCATGGAACACTTTCAATTCTCCATCTGAGGGATAGCTTTGCTGGGTACAGTAGTCTAGGTTGAAAGCCATACTTCTTTAGGCCCTGAAAAGCAATATTCCAAGCCCTTCTGGCTTTCATGGTTTCTAATGAGAATCTGAGGTAAGTCTGATGGCTTTTCCCCCTGTAAATTACTGTCTGCTTTCCTCTAGCAGCTTTGAGTATTTTCTCTTTGCTTTCTATGTTAGGCATCTTAATTTGTATGTTTCTTGGAGAATTCCTCTTTATGTCCTGTCTGTTTGGAGTCCTCTGGGCTCCTTGAAAGTTGAGCGGAATTTCTCTTCTTAGATAGGGGAAGTTTTCTTGAATAATTCTGTTGAAAATGTTTCCTATGCCCTTAGCCTGGGCGTCTTCTCCCTCTGGGATCCCCTTGACTCTCCTATTTATTGCACCTCTTTATGGTATCCCATAGATCTCTCAAATTATGCTCACTTGATATCTTGAATTTGTTGAATCTTATGACATCCTTATTAATTACTTCTGTCTTCTCTTCACGTCTGGGAGTCTGTCCTCCAGATTGTCAAACTCTGGGACTGATTGTTTCTAGGGAGGTTTTTAACAACTCCATTTTATTTTTGGTTTCTGCTATAATTTTTTTAATAGACTCCAATTCTTTGGTGAGATCCAATTTCCAGTTTATTTTTGTTTTTGCTAGCGATTCCTGAAAATAATTTTTTAGTGTTCTTAAGTATCCATCAAATTTAATCAATTGATTTCCTAGCTCATCCCGAAGTTGGTTCATCTTCAATTCACTTAATGTGTTTCTGAATTCATTCATATTTCTCTCCTTTAAATTCAGTCTGGAGACTATGTTTGAGTTAGGTAACTTCATCTCATTCATGTCTTTTTTTATAGTTTTCATATCAGCCGTTAACTACTTCATGTTTGCATTGCAGTTGTGGTCAGGAGTCATATTATTCTCACTTTTGGATTGTAATTTTTTTGTCTCTACTTCCTTGCCACTCTCCTGTTCCATAATGGGACTAGGGCCCTGAGTGAGGGAGTTCCGTCTTTGATTTCTGTGAATTTTTTTCATTGGTTTCTGCCCATGTCCAGGTAGAGGAGTGGGACTCAGGCACCCTGGGGAGTGCTGTTCAGCCCACTTTGATGTGTCCTCCCTTCAGTGGCACACGGTTCCTGGTGCCTGCCGAAGTCACCTGTGCCCTCCCTGCAGTGGCACGTGGTCCCTGCCTGAACTGGCCTCTGCCCTCCCAGCAGTGGCAGTGGTTCCCAGGTATCTGCCAGAGGCCTGGCCCCACCTGCAGCTACGGTCCCGAGTGGGCTTCTGGAAGTGAGCTAGGACAGTTTGCCCTAGAAGGTCTTCTGCCTCTGTGTGTGTGTGTGTGTGTGTGTGTGTGTGTGTGTGTGTTTGAGGGGGAGATTTGCGGAGAGAAATGCGCCCAAGAATCAGGTGCTGGAGGGATGGGGCTTCAAGGAGGGATAGGTGCTCAGCTGGCAGGGCTCTTGAAGAGACTTCGAGGAGACAATGGTGATGGTGGGAGCTTGGGTTGGGGGAAGGGCAGCTCTCTGTTCCTCTGTGGAGCAGAAAACCACTGGGGAACCCTGTCTGGGCTGGTGCCGGATTTGGGGGAGAGGGTGGGCTTGTGTTCAGTGCCAGCTGGGGTCCAGGGTTTGGATCCCAGCTGGAAAATCTAACCTTTATGGAGAGAGACCTGGCGAGGCTGTTATTCGTCCACTATCATCGGCACACTCATTCTTATTCTCTCTCTTGTTCTTTCTCTCTCTCTTTCTCTCTCTCTTTTTCCCTTGAGAATGAATAAAAATATGTTTTAGCTGGGTGTTGTGGCACACGCCTTTAATCCCAGTACTTGGGAGCCAGAGGTAGGAGGATTGCCATGAGTTCAAGGCCACCTTGAGACTACATAGTGAATTCTAGGTCAGCCTGGACTAGAGCGAGACCCTACCTTGAAAAGCCAAAAAAAATTAAAAAAATATTTTAAAGAAAAAGAAATTAAAGACATCACGTCTCTCTGTCTCACCACCACACCTGCATTTTCACATGGGCTCTCGGAATTGAATTCAGGTCCTCATACTTGGGAAGCCTCAGCCCCACCAGTCCTGGGATTATAGGCATGTACTACCACAACCATTTAAGTTGCTTTTTCCCTTCATCTTGACATAGCTTTGGGAACCTTATTAACATGCCTGGTAGCTATACCTTGCCTAATTCACCTTGAGAGTTCTGCCCTTAACCTCCATCCTATCTTCATAAACCAGCCCAAAACACTTCTCTGATGGGACTTCTCCCTAAGAGCCCAAGTTCTGATCTTGGACCCTGGTGACTTCACAGAGATAACAAATGTTGCCCAAGAAGTCCTCTTAGTGAACAGTTGGCCTCCCCTGGTGACCTCTAACTCCACCTTTATTTGAACAATATCAATAGCAAGCGAATGTATAGGGCATAGATCGGGTGATGTGGGGACTCAGGGAAGAAGAACTTTCTTCTTTTCAGCACATGGAAAGGGGAAGGTGTGGGGCTGGAGAGATCACTCAACGGTTAAGCCACGCTAGGTCAGGTGGACATTCATCTAGAGTCTGTTTGCAGCGCAAGAAGCCCTGGTGTGCCATGCTCCTCCTTATCTTTCTGCAAATAGATAAAAATATGAAAATAAAAGGGGAGATGTGAAAAAAAAAAAGAATTTCCTCTTTCTAATTTAAGTAAGATTTATTTTAGGTTTTAAAAAAAAAAAAAAACGGAAATTCAAGCAGAAGTCCTCCCAAGCTGGTGGTTAGTCAGTGTGTTGACTTGGATGGGATACTTGGTACAGATTCAAGTTTCTACTAACAAGTCCTAAAGTAATTGGAATTTCTGTCATTTGGATGAAATTAATGACAGTACAAGACAAGCTAAAAGCATGTTATTCTTGCTT
The DNA here is from genome assembly GCA_004024765.1 of Zapus hudsonius. Classification (NCBI taxonomy): domain Eukaryota; kingdom Metazoa; phylum Chordata; class Mammalia; order Rodentia; family Dipodidae; genus Zapus; species Zapus hudsonius. Next base: position 47,613 of record PVHP010004987.1, read on the forward strand.
TGAGCACAGGGATTTGTCTGTCACAACCATGTGGTTTATTGCTGTAGTGATTGAGTTCGGTTATGGTGTGTGAGTATTGTTATCATTTTGTGGGAGAGAGAACTCTGTGTGGGATTAGAAGGCCTGAAAGTCTCCCAAGCCTTGAGTTCTTATTCACTTTTAGAAGAGAATCGAAAACCACGGACCTAACAAAGGGTAAGTTATGAGAGATTTTTTGAGAGTAAGAAGGGGTGAGAAGAGCTCACTAACAGATTTCCTCTCCCAGCAGGTCTGGGAGTGGGAGAGGGAACAGGAAAAACCTCATGGAGGCTTGCCTCAGGACCATTTGTTTAAATAAGGTGCCTAATTAGGATGAGTCCCATTGCCAAGTCCAATGTATATAAAAGATTTTGATTGGTTGTTGGGTCCAGGAGGAAGTCTTCTTCACGAAGGGCCCCGCCTATGTGTGCAAAGCCAAGGAAAAGTCCAAGAATCATCAAGCTCTTCTTACCCATATCTAGGATCAGCCTGAATTTCTCATCTCTCCACAGCAGCTCTGCTCTTGCTGTATCCGAGCTGACTTCCTACAAGTGAAGCTACCTTGCTACATCCTATTTTAACTGAGGAGAGAGGAATGCATCTCCCTAACTTCATGAAGTTATTGGCCTTTGAAATAAACATGTTTCTTCCTACTCAGAAAAAAAATACTAGAGCAGAATAATTGTTCAATGAATCTGTGCATTAAACTACCAGGTTGTTCACAGCTTGGGGAACCTTAGACAAAGTGTTCAAAGTTCTGCTCACTGTGGTATTCAGTGTTTCTGATGATCCCACCCAGTAAGTGTGATTTGTAGTCCTGGCTCCAACAATGCCAGTAAATAGTGCTTTTACTTTTCCTGTAACTTTCTTGGCTAATGAAGCTTGCTGGCTGGATTTGTTCTGATCATCTGTAAATCCTTCCATGCTGACAGTTTTAATTAAAATAAAATTTTCCAATTATTACTCTAATGCCAGAGAAACACTAAGTACAAATAACTCAAAATCTCAATACCATGTCCTCTGAGAAAGCCTTATGAAATAATTTTGGCAATTGTGGAGACTTTAGATTGCATAGGAAATGAGAACTGCCCTATATGAGTTCCTTTAAAAAATATTTTCCAGTACCTAAAGTAACTGCACATCTTTTATTTTTGCTGTTTTATTCTTTTTAGACCACTTAATTTTGAAAATCTGTCAGATTTTGCCATGCTTTTTCTTAGCATTTGGAATCATTCTTTGTCTTGTTTGATATGTACATGTTTGTTGGTGACCTTTACTCCAGATCATCTCTAAAGAGTGATACAGATCTATGGGTGGTTCACTTCGGCAACCTTTTCTATAATCTACCAGTATGATATTCTAGTTAAGGCTTTTGGTTGTTTACATCTAAAGACTTCTAGCTTCATTATTCATCCCTTGTTTATCATAGATTTTCTTTGTAAGATTCCCTCTGTCCTGCCCTGCTTTTTTGTGGTGCTGTAGTTTTTCTTTGGTTTAAAGCTGTTCATCTTGGGCTGGGGAGATGGCTCAGCGGTTGGGGCGCTTGCCTCCAGTGCCTAGGGCCCCTGGTTCAATTCCCCAGGACCCATATGGGCCAGACCCGCAAGGTGGTGGCCCTGGTGCGCTCTCTCTCTCTCTCTCTCTCTCTCTCTCTCTCTCTCTCTCTCTCTGTGTCTCTCTGCTGGAAGATGAATAAATAAAATTTAAAAAAAAAAAGCTGTTCATCTTAACAGAGTATCTGAATTCCCAAATAAGAGAACTTTGTGTTTATGGGCCACATGAGGAATTTAGGCTGGGACTATAAGTAATAGAAGTGTAATATAAACATAAAACAATGTGTAGCCGATCCAGAGAAAGAAAAGGCTATGCTCTTGTGATCATGGCTAACCCATAAATCCAAAGGTCAAACCACTCATCTTGCTCTCAAGAACCAAGGAAAAAGACACCAAAGATTTCCAAGGGAAATACGGAGATTCCCTTTTACCCAATAACTGAAGTGAAAAGTTTGCCCTATATAGTGTTATTCTTTGTGCTATAAATACATAATTTTAACCCAGCCATTGTTTACTTCTTTGGTTTGAGGAATAGTGGGTTATCCAGGATGTTTGGGGCTGCAAGTCCTACTTACCCTGTTTTCTACTGGGATATCATGCAGAGATAAAAGTTCACTATCTCCTCCAGGTTCCCCAGAAGTATTAAAGAAACTTCAGTAAACCCTCTAGACAAATATGAAAGTGGACAGATGTGGCTAGTGAACATTCTGAATATAACCATAGAAGAGCATCACCTTCAATGCTCCAGCACTGGCCCCATGCCTACTCTGCTCCTAAAAATAGAAGAATGCACATTATCAATAACAAATATGAGATCGAGTTATCCTTTTATTTAGCAATGATAAGGTGATTTTCTTTAAATGATTCATGTATATTCTTTAAAGTTCAAATGATAATTCCTTATGTTATTATCTTTGTTATAAATATTTTCCTTATATAGGAAATTATTCTTCACATTTTGAATCTCAGGGTTTTTTTTATTTGTTTCCTGTGTGTGTGTGACCTCTAGCAACTGTGGGCGCTAAAATATAATTACACGTGCTGGGACAATAAGGAGTCCATTCATTTTAAATATTCTGTCCTTTAATTTCATTGAATTTGTCTGTTGAGTCTCTTATTATCCATCGAGGTAGAAGGGCAGAACAAATTCATTTCCATTCTGTTCTTTGTTATTTTGAAAAATCAATGTCAACTCTTTCTATCTCCTGCTGTTTGGATTGCTAGTCCTGTTGATCACATTTGTTTTTATATGTTTAATTAAGGACATTTAAGGCCATCAGGTTATGAGCAATCCTAAATTAAGCCATCATTTTTAAAAAAGGAACTTTAGAAATATGTGGAAATGTGGCCAGATATAATATGTTCTCTTCTCACTGTGGGATTAGTATTGGAGCCATTTGGCTTAGGATCCTTCTGCCCTTGGGTTGAGATCTGGGTTAATTGAGGTAATGCTGAACTGGCTCTTTTGTGAAATGTATGGATGGCTACTGCACTTTTAATTGCTAAGCTCATCAATAATGTCCTGGCATTTGGATATTTTCCCATTGTATTTAAAGTGTCAGTTGTCTGTTCTCATAGCCAGTTACTTCTTATTTTATGAAGTTTCAAAAGAAATTTAAATCCCAAATGATACTCAGCTCTAATATTCAAAGAAATATATTTTGTTAACATGTCTTTATACTTACTTTATAATAGTTTGGTCATATATTAAATCATGCTAATCAAATTAGAATCATTATGTCCGTCTCTGTTATTCCTTTAAATTTGGAGTCTTCTAGTTATCCATAAAATGTATTATCAGTTATTAGGTATGGTTTTAGTCACTCCACTGTGTCAGTGAACTCAAAAAGTTCATTTCTTCTGTCACCATGGGTCATAGCGCCCCTGCATTCCCTCTCATGTTTAAACCCTTCTCAAGCATTAGTCGTCTATAGTCTGCACTGTCAGAGATTGGCTGACCTTTCACACACAAGAAAGGACATGCCATGTCTGACTTACTGCAATGAGCAGTCTCCTTCAATTCCAGCATTATTTTTATTACTATTATTGCTACAAATATAGTTGCTTGAAGTCCTTGGGATAGAACTCAATGCTTAATGCATATTGAACAAATGCTCTGCCATCATTCTTTTATAATGAAAAAAATAACATTCCATGTTACATACCACATTTTGTTTTTCCATTCATTAATTGATGGCACATGTGGACCAATATGTTCCTGATTTTTGTGACTAGTGTGGCTCTTTGATAGGCTCATTTCATGCCTTTGGATGCACACCCACAGATGGAATAGCCGGGCCATGTAGTCAGTCAGGATTTTTGGCTTTTGAGGAACATTTGTGATATTTTCTGTAATCGCTTTACCAGTTTACATTTCCGCCAACAACATGAAAGGGCTTTAACTTGAATCCTTGCTATCATTTGTTTTGCATTTGAGCTTGGAGTGAAGATCTCTTTAATAGCTGCCATTCTAACTTGAATGAGATAAAATTCCTTGTAATTTTAATTTGGTGTTAGACATGTTTGCATAAACTGGTTAGTCACTTGAATTTCTTCTTTTGAGAAGTGTCCATTCAGATCATTTGCTCAATTTTAATTGAATCTCACTTACATGTTTTTGAGTTCTTTATGTCATTTATATAATAACACTTGATCACTTGGAGTTTGAAAATATTTTTATTACCCTATTGAATATGTTTCTTGTTTTATTTGTTTGGATATATATATATATATATATATATATATATATATATATATATATATATATATATATATATATATATAATTTGAAACCATCACTAATCTTCTTTGCTTTTATTGATTTTGTTTCAGTATCTTAAGCAAAAGTTGTCATGCCTTATAATGATATTTGGAAATGTTTTCTGTCTTTTTTCCAGTACATTTATAACTTCATACATTTCATTCAAAATGGCTATTCATTTTGCATTGAGTTTTTTCTTTCTTTTTTTGAGGTAGGGTCTTGCTCTAACCCAGGCTGACTTGGAATTCATTATGTAGTCTCAGGCTGGCCTCAAACTCAGGGCCATCCTCCTGCCTCTGCCTCCCGAGTGCTGGGATTAAAGGCGTGTGCCAGCTGTTGCATTGAGTTTTTTTAAGTAGGATAAAAGATATTAGCTGTTTCAGTTTTCTATATGTAAATACCCAGTTTTCATTTTAAAAATATTTTATTTATTCAATTTCAAGGAGAGAGATGTGTGTGTGTGTGTGTGTGTGTGTGTGTGTGTGAGAGAGAGAGAGAGAGAGAGAGAGAGAGAGAGAACACCAGGGCCACCACCTTGTGGGTCTGGCTTATGTGGGTCCTAGAGAATTGAACCTGGGGCCTTAGGCACTGGAGGCAAGTGCCTTAACTGCTGAGTCATCTCTCCAGCCCAAATACCCAGTTTTCTTATTGATGTTTACTTCCAGCGCATGTTAGGGACTCCTAGGTCGATCATCAGCCTTTAGCACACTGGCCTATGGGTCAGTCTTAGGCCAATCCGATGCCCTTGCTACTGTATTCTTGTAGAACATCCTAATGGCTCACAGAGAACTACTCTGTATGGCAAATAAGAGTGGCCATAGTAGATCCTCTTGCTCCAGATCTCAGAGGAATATTGTTTGTTGTCCCCAGTATTGGCTGTGTGCTTGTTATAAGGTGTGTTGAAGTGTGTTCCAAAATTCTCAGAGTTTTTTTTTATTAAGAATGCTGAATTTTATTGTTTTTGTCATATGTTGAGATTAATTACAGGTTCTAGACCATCTTCTGTTGGTGTGATGTACTGCGTTCATTAATTGTTTATGTTTATGGTGAGCCCACTATCATCCGGGCTGAGTCCCACTTGGTTTGATTATGCTGCATGTCTTTTGGATATAATGTTGGACTTCTTTTTCCCTGTATCTGGTAAGAATCTGTATTCACCAGTGATATTTACTGGCTTGTATGTTCTTTTTTTATCTGTACTTTTGTCTGCTTTAGTAAAAGTTATTTCTGACCTTTTAGAACGTGTTTGAATGAACTCCTTGTCTTTCAATTTTTTGGAATTGGTGTATATTGTCCCTTAAAAGTTTGATAAAACTCCCGAGTGAAATCATACAGATTTTGGCTGTTTGTAGGATCATATTTTTGTATTTAATCTGCATGGCTTTTCTGTGACACCATGGTAGAATATTGGTGAATTGTATCTGTTCAGAAATGCATCAGGTTCTTCATGGCATTCTGATTGTGCTGCCATACTGTGTCCTTATGTTCTTTAACACCCATCCCATTGTGGTGTCATTGCTCTGTCATCTCCTTTCATGCTCGGTTTTCTTTACTAGGATTCTTTCTCTTTTTATCTTGCTTAGTTCAGCTACAGGTTTCTCAATGTTATCTTTTCAAAAAGTCAACTCTAATTGGTATATCACACTGTTAGTTTTGGTTTTATTTCATTATTCTTTGATGCTTGTTATTTCTCTTCTCCTAATTGTGGGTTTACTTTGTACTTTTGTGTTGAAATCTCGTGAATGCACTGTTAAGCTATTTATTTAAAACACTTTTTGTTTATGTTGCTGCTCATTTTTATAATGTGCTCTTCTCTGGTTTTGGTTTGTGCCACAGCTTTTCGTCATGCTTCGGCTTTCAGTCATTTAAATCATTTACATTTTTCTTTCAGATTTTTATTATAATTTATTCAGCTTCCATGGATTTGTGTTTGCAGTTTCTAATTTATTAGTGATATATAGTTTTGCCTCACTCTTGTCACAAAGAAGATACATGATAGGGTGTTTGTTTTTAAAATTTGTCAGGCAGGTTTGTGGAGCTTAATAGATGTTCTGTTCAAAAAAGCTATGTGTGTGTTGATGAAAAGAGTGTGTTCTTTAATGTTGGATGGAAGGCTGTGGAATCATCACATCACTTTGTGCACGGTAGAGTCCTGACATTTCCTATGGAACTTGTTGGTTGAACTGAGCACTGGTGAAAGTTTGTGTCCCTCGCTCTCAATGTGGTAAATAATATCTTTCTAGTTACATTTTAACTGAAACCAAGTGCTCTGACATTAGATTGACACACGTTTTCATCATCATCATCATCTCTTCTTGTTTTACTGATCACTTGATTATTATGTAGTTATTTTATTACTTTTTACAGTTTTCAGCATTAGGGTATTTTATCTATAGTAGTGCAGCTACTCTTGCTTTTGACTTTAATTTGTATTGAATATCTATTTGGATCCTTTTATTTCAAGTCTAAGGGTGTCTTCAGCAGTGAAGTGGATTTCTTATATTCAGTACATCATTGTTGTTCCCTGCTTTGTTTCGTTTTTGTGAATTCACTCAGCCAATCTATATTTTCTAAATGGAGAGTGCAATCCACTTGTATTTAGACTATCATTGGCATACAAAGATTTTTAAATTAAAGAAATTCAGCATTCTTGTGACAACTGTCTATTTTATATCACTGGCCTCTGCTTTCTCCAAATATCATTGAACAAGAAATTGTGTTTATTTAGTATATCTTGTGGTTTGCTCCCTTGGTCACTTTTTTGGTCACTGATTTGCAATGTTGATAAGTTTTCATTCTTTCTTCTTTCCCTTAAAAGATGTTTTATAATTTCATTTCTTTTTGAAAATATTTTTATTATGAACAAATATATACATTGTATGAGCAAATCTTGTGAGGGTGCCCCCATTTCCCTCCTCTGTGTCCCCTACCCACTGGGTCCCTCCTTGGTGCGCATATTGGATCTGTCCATAGGTTAGGGGGTTATGAACTACACCAGAGGGAGCCAGTTTTTTTTCCTTCCCCCTTGTGTATTGTTGCTGGGGGGGGCAATGTCTCTTTCCTCCCCTTTTCTGCTCAGTTCCCTGAGTCATGATAGTTGAGTTTGAAGTCTGCTTTATTGTTGAGATTTTAAGTGTCTCTGGACTTCTGCTTTGGGTTGTATTGGGTATCATTGGTGTCTGTGTCCATTGACCTTTCTTGGTTTAGCTGACTTGCTGTGGTGATAGGTCTCCTGTTTGTCTTGTCACTTTCTCATAGGTTTCATTTGGCCCCTGTGTAAAGGCTAGGTGTGGTTTGTCTCCTGCCAGGATTTCAACCATCATCCAATGTCTTGTTAGTGGAAATGGGTTGTCTTGGGCTCTCTCACTGGCCTTTTGAAAAATACAAACAGAATCTCCATCGGAGAGTGAGATAAATATAGGTTAAATGAGACAAGCATTGCTGTATTGGCTAGCTCCTTAATAGGTGTAGCATCTCTGTAGTTCTCTGCTAGTGGGAATTTCCTCTTGGAGCCCATGTTCTTGGTCCCCATAGGATTTTGCCATGGATTGCAGTTCCTTTTCACTGAGTGGATCTCTTAGCCAATCAGTAAGCCATTGATTACCCTCCTAGGTTTAGCACAACTATTGCGCAGATGAGCATTTCTTGAATTGCTGGTCTCTTCCATGTAGCAGTGTGTTTAGTATTCTTGTGACAACTGTCTATATTGTATATCACTGGCCTCTGCTTTCTCCAAATATCATTGACCAATTTCCCCTGGCAGCTCATGCAACACCTTCCAGTGCTAAACCTGCTACCATCTGGGAGCTGGTTACCATTCTGGATCTAGCAGGATCTCTTGGTGTTGTTTGACAACACAGAAATAGGGTATTAGCTTAGGCCTGGGGCAGGTATTCAAGAGCTTTGACAGAAGTCTGTTTTATTTTGGGAACCACATGGCCCTCTTTGATCAACAGCTTAGTTTGGGAAGGAACCAATAATTGGTTTTTATGGTGGTGTAATGAAATACATTCTTGTTTGTGTAGTTCTTAAAATGTGATTTCTTGAACAAACAACAATATAGTTAGAAGGTCTATGTAAAAAAAAAGTAAAAAGGCAATTTCAACAACTGCCTAAGTTAAGATTCCTGCTAAACTGAGAGCTGCTCACTTCCACATTACAAATTTCAACACATGAAAATTCTTCATTCATTGCCTTACCCATCCATCTGCCACAGTGAGGTGGGAGATTTATTTAGTGTCTCTATACAGGCAGTACCTAGCTAAAATTATGGGAACATTAGATGTTTGATGGAAACAAATTGCTAGGACAGTGAGAATTTACCATAATTTGATAACCCTTTAATTTAAATACTTTTATTCATAACAGTCAATGAAACCTTGAGAAATAGAGCCTGGGTCATTGCTTGCATGCATCCACTGACTCGAACTGTGAAGACTTTCATGGTGCTTGTGAGAGAGAAAGCAGTCATTTCTTCCATAAACCACTAGCAGCGTACTTCATAATATGACTTGCTTTGCTGAGTAAGTCTTCTTCATCACCAGAAAGTTGCACTTTAGGTTTTGAGGTACTTTCAAACCCCAGAATTTCCACTTACTCTAGTGATCTGTAATTCTCCTTGTTTCCCCAGACGTGGGCCATATCTTGAGATTCATAACAACAGACAGAATACACAGCTGAATGTCAAAGCTTGCAGTGTCTATCAAAGTTCTGACCCAATATCATGGTTTGATCCAGGTGAACCCCACAAACAAATGAATGTGTTCTGATAGATCAATCCTCAGCTGATGGCAGTTTGGGTTTTACAACCTCGATGAAGCTGTGTTGCCAGGGGCAGGCTTATGGAGTTATAAGCCAGCTTCCCCTTGCCAGAGTTTGGCACACCTTCCTGCTGCTGTTTGCAGTGCTGTGGCAGAAGTGATGTCCAGCCCTCTGCTCATGCCATCGTTTTCCCTGCCAGAATGGAGTCTCCCCTAAAGTCCATAAGCCAAATAAACGCATTCCTCTACAAGCCGCTTTATTTGAGTTCTTTCTGTGCAGCAACTAGAAAGCTGACCACAATAGTTTTGGTACCAGGACGTGGGGTCATCTGTTGCTGCTATAACCCTAATCTTGTGGCTTTGGTCTTCTGGAAGTGATCAGGAGGAATGTGGAAGGATTTGAAATCTCGA
>PVHP010004987.1:57215-68098 GCA_004024765.1 Zapus hudsonius
TATTGAGAACTATGGACTGTGAGGTTTGGCTTACGAGGGGGAGAAAGAACTTGGTCAGGACTGTGCCAGAAGCAGTTTGCATGAGAGGCTTACTGTGTTCTGCCTGCCTATGTCCTGGGAACCTGTGCAGGGTTGTGTTACGTAAAGATGGACTGGTGTGAGCAGATGGAGATGGCACAGAAAGAAAGATCTTTGGGTCAAAACTGCTGCCAGTTCTCCTGCAATTTTTTGAGAGATGACAACCATTGAGATTGGGCCAGGTGATCTGCATTGGAACAACAGGAAGAATGTGGACTCTTTGAAGTAAGGGGCCTGAATGCTTTGATACCCCCTGGATTAACAAATTGGTAGCCCACCTGGTTCTATGGAATGAAGATTGGTTAGAAAGAGAGGGTCATTGGATTTGCAACAGAGTTTTGTTTTTGAAAAATGGCCATCAGCATGTGAAGCAGGTGTGCAAGGTTGACTGCATGGAGCCCGATGGAGCCATGAGGATGAACTGTGGGTTGCAATGGAGAACCAAAGAATTCCAGGACTATGGATGGGTGCCAAGGCGAGCTGCCAGCACCAGATTACATTTTCCCAGATTGTCAGTAGCTGAGCTGGAGGGGCGGAATTGAATCTCCAAGAGACTTGTGTTATTGGTTAGAATCATTGGGAGTTAGAGATTGATGGTACCCTGTTTGTTTAAAATCTTGTATTGTATTGGTCAATCTGTTTTTGCTGTGCCTCATGTTTTGCATTGTGAATGTTCTATGCCATTACGGGTTTACTTTTGGTATTATGGCTCAGTTGAAAGCTGTGGGGACTTAAGAGTTGAGCTGAATGCATTGTTTTTACATCATGCATAATTATTAGTTTGTGGGGGCCAGGGGTGGACTGTCATGGTTTGATCCAGGTGTCCCCCACAAACAAATGATGATGTTCTGATCCTCAGCTGATGGCAGTTTGGGTTTTACAACCTCAATAAAGCTGTGTTGTTAGGGGTGGGCTTATGGAGTTATAAGCCAGCTTCCCCTTGCCAGAGTTTGGCACACCTTCCTGCCGCTGTTTGCAGTGCTGTGGCAGAGGTGATATCCAGCCCTCTGCTCATGCCATCGTTTTCCCTGCCAGAATGGAGTCTCCCCTCGTGTCCGTAAGCCAAATAAACCCATTCCTCTACAAGCCGCTTTTGTTTGGGTTCTTTCTGCGCAGCAACTAGAAAGTTATCCGCAATACCCAATTACATGTTTAAGATTTCCATATTTTTTGGGCACTTTATAAAGTATACATTGGTTAGACTTCATGTTTTTTTCTGAAATCATCCACACCATGCCAACCTTATATTCCTTCCTTCCCTTTGTCATTCTTTGAATTTGTTTTCTTCTTGATTAGTTAAAAAATCCTATGACTTGTTCTTTCTTTCTCAATGAAACCTTTTCTCATGTTACTCTGATAAACATTTGCATGAATACTTAAACTTTTTCCTAGAATGATAGAGTCTATATCCACAAAGTAAATAGTTAATGGAAGGAACCTGTTTGACATTGTAATGTCATTTTTGTTCAGTGGGAAATTTGTAAAGGTCACTACAAGCAGTAAGTGAGAAGCTGAGTAAGTCCAAGCAATACTGTCTCTGCCTTATGAAATATTCTGAATTCTGGGTAGTTATGGTATTCCCCTACAGGTATGCAGTCCTTCACTACAAGCCAAGGCAATTTTCTGTGGTTCTTTTTGTGCAGCTCCTCAAAGGCAATGAAAATGTTGGCTTGGATAAAATATTGCAAAAACGTATACTCAATTTTGTTATTACTAATATAACTTCATATTTCAATGACTGTTACTTGAAATGGGAACAAAAAAGATAATATATAGAAATACCCTAAGTGCATACTGTTTCAAGTGCCAAGTTTAATATAACTTCTACATTATAGAGAGTGTATCAATTAGTAACAATAATTGAAGCACAACCACTAATGATTAAATGGATTTTTGTACAGAGCTACAAAATAATTCAAACCAAGGTAGATAACTTATATAGGAATAAAGACATGTTGCATCAACAAAGACACTTATAATAAGAATTATTACACTACAACAGTCTCTTTGCTTAACAAGGTAAATAAGATATTGATTTTCAAAAATTAGAGTTATTCATTTCATGAATCAGTATTACTCTATGGCATATATATAGATATCATTATATAGCATATTTTGTATATGGCTAGATTTTATTGATAAGTTTTTGCATTTATATTCATCCAGGATTTTCATGTAGACTTTTCTATTTTTTTCTTTGAGGTTATGACTGAATACATTGTTGATATAAAACTGCATTTATATAATTCATGAATTAGATATGTTTTCTCTTTTCTGGAAGAAATTTTAACTGATTACTATTTAATTTTATTAGTTATTTAGTATAATCCTTCATTGTATATATTTTGGCCTTTTCTCACAGTTTTAAATTATGAATTAAATTTTATCAATAAAAAAGGCTTACTCAAATCACTTTTTCATATTGATTGAGTTGGTATTTTGTGCCCACCATGGAATTGGTCCACTTCCTTTAAACTCTTAAACTCATGACTTTTGGATTGTTTTTAGTGTTTTTAGTGTTCTCTTTACTCGTTTGATGTTGGCAGGGTTAAAGTAATATTATCTACTCATTTTTATGTGATTACTTTGCTTTCTTTTTGTTAAAGTGTTTGTAAATGTCTTAAAGAATGAACTTTGACTTATCAAAACCATTTGGCCAAGCGATACATGGAAAAAATTTAACTTTGGGGAAACATAAATTGAAACTGTTAGGTTTTAAGAAAAACACAAAGTATAAGGGCCTAAAATTAAAATTAAAAAGCTGGTAATACTGAATGTCAATGAGACTGTGGATGACTGAAATTCTCATGGTTCAAACACTTTTGAAAACAGTTTGGAGTTTTTTTGATAACTCACTTCATGACCTAGAAATCCTAATTCTATGTATGTAAAAGGAAATGAAAGACATGTTGACAAAAGTCATCTTACTATTTATTATAGTAGTTTTATTCATAAATGGTAAAAGCTGAAAAAACTCTATCAATAAAGATAAATATAATGCATGCATTAATAAAAAGTAATATGACAAAGGATTCTATGATTCTTGTAAAAACATAAGCAGCAGCAAGATCATGAGACGGGAAAGAACCCAAATCCTCTGCACTTCATGGTATCCCTGAGATGGCCCCAATCCTTATGTATGCTTTTAAGAGATTTTATTTTTATTGTTTATAAGTTCTACATAGGGAAGACTGTCATATGGACACAATTAAAACAGCAATTTGGTCTACTACCCATGACCATATTTTATTTGTGGTGCTTCTTACAGTGTTCACATGACCATGAAGTCTAGAGCATGTGATGTATCCTTACACTCATACCAGTCCATTCCCTCTAAATTCAACCTTCCTCAAGTTCTCAGGACACAAGCAGAATGTTGCAAGCTTCTAACACAATCTCTCTCTAAACCACTATGTACAAAGCTCTTTCCCTCATAAGCCAAGCTTCACAGTCCGTACTTCTTTCTGTATTTAAAACTTTCCTCATTCAACAGAATGGTCCATCAAGCTCTGCATCTCTTGGTTAAGACTTTCAAATCCTTCAAAATCCTCCCACAAATCAGTTCTAAAAGAGTAAAAGCCATATAATCAGATCTATAGCAGCAATGATCCCCAATCCTCTGGTATCAGTTTTCTGTTGAAATTTCTTTAGTGTTGCTAGAACAGAATATGTAACCCAAATTAATTCATGGTTGGAAAGGGTTTAGCTTATAGTCTCAAGGAGAAGCTTCATAATGACATGGGGAAGCATGGCACAGGCTGAGGGGAAGATAATAGCAAGAGTGTGAATGGTACACTGGCAAGATGGGAAGCTGGGTTACAACACCCCAAAGTATGATCTCAGAAACACACTTCCTGTAGCAAGGCTCTCCTCTCACATTGCCCCCATATGGGAACAAAGTATTCAAAACACATGAGTTTATGGGGGGCACGTAATTCAAACCAAGACAGAAGGACACAACATTTAGTGCAATTTTGAATAGAGGAGATCATAACAAGCATTGTAGTCTTGTGTATATTTACTCAGTTTTAAATGGAAATAATATTGCTAACTACTTAACAGTGTTTGAGGATTAAATGAGTCAATTATGTAAAATTATTAATGTAATATTTAGTACCTATTGAACTAGAAATTATTTATAAATGTCAATTAAATCACTTCATGATATACTCAATTATAATGTGGCAGACATAAATTAAAAGTTTATGAAATTATATATATATATATATATATATATATATATATATATATATATATATATGAATGCCCTCACAAATTACCATATTACCGTAGGCTGCTTTGCACTGAGAATAAAAGGATATTTTGGATTTTTCCTTATTTTTTAAGTCACATTCAGTCATTGGAAATGAGTAGTCTGCAAATCCCTGTACATTATCATTTCTGTGCTGTGGATAAAGCACATGGTTTTATAGTTGTGAGTGTAGGACAAAGAAAAGAACACAGACTAGTATAAGTGGAGAAGAAGACACAAGTGAAGGAGGTGGTATTGAATGTCATGAATCTATTGCTTGTGAGCAGCCTATGTGACTGCATGTTGTTTCATTTATATTAATATATTATATTTATTCAAGTTACTGAGAGAATCTAGATTGTTTTTATAAAATGATTATTTCAGATATTAATAAGAAAGTCTGCATATGTAACTGAGCCCTGTTATTGCTTGTTTCTCGTGGTGTAATTTATATGTATATGGTAATCACACCAAAGGGTTATGTGAAATCTCATTTTAATTGGAAAACTTTAGCAACTTTCTCTTGGCAATAATTTATAGTGATTTAAAATGCACACTGGATTTTTGAGATACAGACTCTAAGGCAAAGATTGACATGCAACAAGTTTATTGAATTGTACTATCCAAAACAAAAATCTGATTCATCAGATAAAAAATTAGAACTACAAAACTGTAAAATTAACGTTGCAGTCCTTAATCTACAGCCATAAACCACTTTCATAAATACATTAAGGCATTTGGTTAGCAGTGCACAGGCATTTGTGTCCCTCCTGAACCTGTAATTGCACACTGGTTACCTTCAGCAGAGAGCTGTGACCTTCAGTGAGGCAATTATTTTGGGCCCATGAAGATATAATTACTTGAGAGGTAATATAAAAAATTATCAATTTATTTTAGCACAGCAATTTCTCAGTATAGACGAGTATTGGAAACAGGTACTTGAAATATATGGAATTCAACTAAAGCATTCTATAAGTCACACTGGATAAGACTTTCTAGGTATCTGCTCACATGTCCCTTTTTGGTTGAAGCCATAATGATTTCTTGAGTCCCATTAAAATAGTATTTTGAGAGCCATGGTGGAGGAGACTATCCAGAGGCATGGCACCCCTCAGTAACAACATACTAGGGCCAGGAGAACCTGGCTGAATACTAGGCCATCCATGGTCCCCTGTCACAAGGACTGATCCAGACGACCCATGGAGGAGGATATCCAGCTGGTTGGGGATGGGGGAGGGGGAGCATCGGAGAATTGGGGATAACAACTCATTCTTTGCCCACTAAATAATGTAACTCATTATGGACAAGAAAAATTTTTAAAAATAATAAGTATATAATCATATAAGGGAAATTTTGTTAACACTCACCAAGATTCCTTTCATTCTAGACTTGTTCTCTACAGGTATACTTGCTGTAGAGATGAATGCCGTCAAATCTAATAATAGCCACATTAGTCACTGAGTTCATTGCAAAGGTGAATGTACAACACTAGTGAGATGAACTGTGGCCCACGGATGCCAATGGTGTCAGGGTATCACCCCCTCCCATCATTTGGTGCTGTGCTATCCAGTCTATCCATCTCAAGAACACAATATTCACACAGCATTTTAATCATCCTAGGCACCTTATCTTCCAGCATGATCCAAGGCTTCATCCTAGCCTACTGTTCAACACGTGCTGCCAGTCAGCTGCATGCGAGACCATCAGGAGATGTTCCATGCATCACTCTCATTTCAGATAAAGTGTTCTCTGGGCCCAGTGGGAATCAGGCAGTTATTTCTGCCAAGACCTTTCTTCTCTGATAGTGTCTTGGATCAAAGTCTTTAAATTAACTGGGTGACAACCATAGATGAAAATTAATGAAGCTCTTGTTTTCTTGAGGATGCCTTCTTATCTAGAATTTAGGACCTCTAGGGTCTAAATCACGAATTCTCTAAGTATGTTTTCCAGAGCTACTCCTGCTTCACTGTTCTCTGGGCATCTGGGTCTTCCACTGACATCATAATATTCATAGTCACTCATCTAGGATCCCTAGCATTGATCAGTAAGTACCTTTTCCATGTTAGCCTCTCAACTACGCCTTTCAAAACCTGCAGGGTCTACCTTCCTAAAATTTTCCAGGTGCTATGGAACTAACAGATCTTACACACTTTTATTATCCTCCTGCCTTCCTTTGGTACAAAATAGATTCCTTTCATCAGTGCCACAATTTATCAGTGTTGCTGTTGCAGCCCTGAGTGAGTGTTTCCATTACAGTAATACAAGGCAGAGTGATTCATTCTCCCCTGATGAATAAGTCTTACTTCTTGGTATGAGGTGTCCAACATGTCATCTGTTTCTCACTGGCTACTCATTTTCTCTGAGTTGATTCATATTAGATGTTCCCTGTTGTGGTTCTCGCCTCCACAGGCGCCTTGGGCCTTGGTGGAGGGAAAACACAGAGAGAGAAGTGGGAACCGGGAGCCGGTAGAGCTGCTTGCCTTCCGCTGTCTGCTGTCTCAGGGCTAGCCAGGTGTGGGGATGGGTACAAGGAAGTTTTGCTCAATGCCAGTCCTGCTGAGATGGGGGAAGCTGTTTTAGGTGGCCAGCCCATGGGGGTGGGAGTTAGGGTGGGTGGAGCTGAGAAACGCCTACCTGGGTTTCACCTCCTCATACACCGTTAACCCTTAGCTCTCTGTGCCCTCAGTAGCAGAGCAAATACTTAATGTCCAACACCCTGTGGCTATTTTTCTGATAGGTTAGTCATTCTGCCATGACTAACAAAGCACCAATAAGAATGTTGGGTGTTTTGCTGGAGAGATAGCTCAACGGTTAAGGCACTTGCCTCCAGTGCCTAAGACCCCTGTTTCAATTCCCCAGGACCCACATAAGCCAGACCCACAAGATGGTAGCCCTAGTGCTCTCTCTCTCTCTCTCTCTCTCTCTCTCTCTCTCTCTCTCTCTCCTTGAAAAATGAATAAATAAAATATTTTTTAAAAAAAGAATGTTGAGTGTCAATGTTACTGCAAGCTAAAATCTCCAGTGCTAACCATTGAAGTCCCTTTAATGTTTATTTTCTAGGACAACTTGAAATTTGAATGGTTATAAGCCATGTTGCTTTGGCAATAGACTGAGCTGTAGATTTGTATGCAGGTGGTTTAATCACATGGATTCCCAGGAATATTATCTCTAAAGGGCCAAGAGAGGCAAGACTGTCCAGAAGGAGAAATAGACACATTTTAGTAACAACAGATATCAAATTGATTCCCCATGGAGCTCTGAGGCCAGTGTAGTATTTCCTGAATGTCGAGGATTGAGGGTAGCCCCTGCACAGGTGTGTTTTCAGGACCAAGAGTCAGTGTTGTGGCAGAGGATAATTCCTGAGAAGGAACTGCATGTGAACTATTAACATGCAATGATTATGAAATCTAGAGGAAACATATTGGTGCCTAGGGTTTCCTAAGTGAAACCCTAGAAACATCCACTATAATAAAAGTTCTAGAAATTTTACTGGCATTTTTATCTTTCAAATTCTTACATTTTACCTTCAAGTTGTATATGGAAATATTTTTGCAGAAATGTAGACAATCTTTCATTTTAATGTAGGATGTCATACTCAAACATGATTCCCACATGAATATGGCCACATTAACATACTGCCTCTCAATAGGACACATGATTTTTCAACTCATTGGAATAAATTTTGACTATTCTTCATATTTATACCACTTATGAGATTTAGTGCTCCTATATTTTGAAGACATGTATCTCTTGTAGACTGATGGATGACACACAAATCAAGAACAACCTTAAGGAGTTTCCACATGTGTTGTCTCATGATTTGATAGCCTTCTTGGTTGAGTACTTTAACCATCTGGGCTGTTTACCAGCTTGCACAATAATTTGGTGAACATACATGAAATATTTCTGGAACTAAATTATGAACTGATATCTCTAATGCTGATTTGATTGCTCAATGTAACTTTGACTAGGGAAAAACATTTAGGAAAAGAATAGTTTTAAACTCTGTAACTTTGAATCATTTGTTTACAATGTGAATATAATAATTTTAGCTCTGTAGTGATTTTTAGTACTTCAAGTTTGAAAGAAACTAGTTAACAAACTGAAACATAATTACCCATTATTGGAGCTCTGTGATCATTTTTCACTTCACCTTTTAGAAAAGTGTACATATAGTAAGCTTTCCTCCAAAGGGCATTTTGGTACTGGATGTCTATTCAGAATTATACACTTGGTTATTATTTTAACATATTCTCTAAGACTGTCTTCTGAGGACACACTGAATCAAATAGTTCCGGTCTTGCTGTAATGTCACTTGGTGGTCATGAGAGACCTGATGGTTTTTCACGAGAAACATTTCTTGACAAATTGTAAACATATTCTTTTTATAAAAATTCTCATAATGAGAAAGAAAGTGACTCCCAGTACTAACATTGCTGGTTGATGTCAGGTTGCAGTCATTTGCAATAAAAATGACTGATGGGCTGACACAAGGAGACACGCTGAGTGCACAAGTATCACTCTTGCTGGACAACCCCATGGGCTCTGTAGCTAAGGCTTGTTACTGGAAAATATACAGACACTTATCTAGGAAAGTAACATTAACATCCATTTATATTCTTTCAAAAACATTAGTTTCAAAGTATAAAATACTAGAAATGTGTTATTGTACCAAATTTTCAAGATACAATCATCACAGAGTTAATATTTAAACACAGGATTTAAATCTTATTAATATTTCTTTTAATTAATTAACTAACTTAAGTTAATCTTAATTGTGTTCTCTAGATATGATAGCATTAATAGCCTATTATTTCTAATACTATTATCAAAATGCCTTTGAACTCAAAGGAAATTCATAGATATGCAACACCAGTTTGAAGTGGTGAATCGCTAGAAGAAAGCAGAAGAAAGGTTATATGATGTTTGTCCTGACAGTGAATTTTGGACATATCTTCAGAACCCACAGGCATCAAAAGCAAAAATAGACAAATGAGACTATACTCACCTAAAAGCTTCCACACAACAAAGAATCAAGTAGAATGAAGAGACTTACTGTGTGCACAGTAGAAGAAAACACTCAAACTGCATTATTGGATAAAGGCCTGCCCTTTTCTAAAATATTTCAGGAACTCTGCAATACAATAGCAAGAAGTCAACCAAATCAAGAACATGAGATTTGAATAGACTTATTTAGACCTGAAAAGTCATTTCAAAAAATGCAAATGGTAAACATACCTATTAAGATGGACCATTGACATTACCTAATCAAAACAGAAATGCAATTCTAAACAATCTGTTAAACAACTATGATCAAAAAGACAAACCATAACCAGTATTTGTAAAATGTGAAGATACCAAACACCCTTTCACAATGTTGGTGAATCAAAATTAGCATGAAAGTTCCCTTTGATCTGTTGGGAATAAGTTTCAAGTCCTCAGAGGCATGCCTGAAATCACAGGTTCTAGTAAACCATTTTCATATCACTTTGCCTATTTATACACATACTTACATTAAAGTTTAATTTATAAGTTAAGCACAGTAGCTGAGTGTAGGGCACATGCTTGTTACCCCAAATTAGGTTCTTGAAGTAGGAAGATAATAAGTTTCAGGCCAGCTTGAACTAGCTATAAAACCACTAATAGCAGAGTAAGTAGTGGGTGTCACCTGGTAAGAGGGGCCATGAGTAGTAGGGGAGATTGTCTAAGTCTGTGAACAATTGAGCAGTCTGACAGCCCCAGGTCCCGGCCACTGGTTCCTTCCCTCACTAAGCTGTTGACCAAAGTGACCCATGAGGTTACAAAAACAAGACAGAATTCTGTCAAGGCTCTTGAACGCCCTCTCCAGGCCTGAGGCAAAACCCTGTTGCTGAAGAAACCACAGAATACCATTGTTCAGCATCGAGAGACTCTTTGAGGTCGGGAATGGTAACCAGCCCCCAGATGGCAGTTAGTGCAGTGCTGGAAAGGCACTCCACAAGCTGCCAGGAGAAGCAGATCAACAACAGCTGGAGTAAACAGACCACTGACATGAAACACAGTCTGAGGCCATGAGTAGGCTGACCACACCTCCTACTGGGAGAGAAAAACAAACCAAGAAAGGAGCACATGTGCAATGGAGGAGCCTGAGCCTGGGGGAAACAATCAACAGCTATTAAATTTGGCCAAATATTCCACTCATTGAGGGGGAACCCTTGATTGGAACTGGGGATTCTGGGTGATATGCACCGGATCCCATACTCTTGGGCTCCCAAGAAAAGATGCACTATGCTAGTGACTGCCGGGGAGGCTTTTGAAAATAGAAGCTAGGTAATCCAGATTGTTGTATATTTGTTAAACAATACTGACCTCATTCTCCGATGGAGATTGTGTTTGTATTTTTCAGGATACAGCGAGGGAGCTGTGGCCCATATAACCCTACCAACCGATTGAAGGCACAAAACTGAGATCCTGGCATGAGATGAGCCAACACAGTCATATGGGGGAGGATCCATATGGAACCCCACAGAGAATGATTGGATGAACAAGGGACCCACAGCCATAGCCATTCAAT
>PVHP010004988.1:7680-68052 GCA_004024765.1 Zapus hudsonius
ACACACACACACACACATATATATATATATATATATATGAAACTTTTATGTACAATTCATGTGTGGTTCCACCATTTCCCTCCTCCCTGCCCCCCTTCCACTGAGGCCCCCTCCTCAGTGGTATTGCTGGAATGTTCCATGGAATGGAGGGCTAGGAGTTGTGTGAGTAGCAGACAGTTAGTGGTGGTGGGGTGGGAGGCAGTGCCTCTGGATATTCCCCAACTATGGCTCTTACCATCTTTCTGCCCCCTCTTCTGCAAAGTTCCCTGAGCCATGGTGGGTAAGTTTTAAGTCTGCTTTAGTGTTGAGCTCTTTAGCAGCCTCTGGATGTCTGCTGGGGAACATTTTGGGTATCCTCAGTGTCTGTCTCCTCCCTGGTGCAGGTTGTCAAGCTCTCTGTGGAAGCAGCACTCTTGCTCTTCCCTCCACTCCCTCTGTGGTTTCACCTGGGCCCTAGCTGATGGGTTAGGTGGTTCATATCCTGCAGGGAGTCAGTTATAAATTCAGGTGTTATAGGCTGTCCATGGTTCCCTCTGCCTTCTGAAAAATAAAACTGGATTCACCAAAGGAGGGTGAGATCATCATAGGTTAAATGAGACAAGCATTGTTAATTTGGCAAGATTATAGTGGGGGTAGCCTCTCTTTAGGTCCATGGTTAGTGGAAGCTTCTCCTTGGAGTCCAGATTCTTGGTCTCCATGGGTATTTGGCTTAGATACAAGTTCTCATTAAGGCTTCTTTGCCACTGAGCAGATCTCTTAACCAATCAGAGAGCCCTTGATTTCCAGCATAGGTTGAGTGTCACCATATGCAGGAGTGCCATCTTGTCACGCTGGTTGCTGTTGTATAGCAGTGTCCCCTGCTTTCTCCCAGTATTGTTGGCCTGTTTCTCCTGGCAGTTCATGTAGTGCTTTCCAGAACTATATGGACTAACCATCAAGAGAACTGGCTTCCTTCCACATTCTAGCAGGGTCTCTTGATGTTGTATGATGGCAGCCTGTGTGTCTTCAGCAATGGGGTCTTATATTTTACCACAGGATAGTGATCAAGTGCTTTGACAGAAGCCTGTCTTGTTTAGATTATTTTATCTTCTTTGGATAAATCATATGTGTCAAGAAATTAATCCAGTTTTTCGAGATCACTGAATTTGGCAGAATAGATTTTTAAAATGTGACCTTATGGTTTTCTCAGTTTCATTGATATCTGCTGTAGTACGTCCTTTATTAACTCTAAGCTTGTTGATTACGGCCTTCTATGTCTTTCTTCTGGCTAATCTCGCTAGTTATTTATCAATCTTGTTTATTGTTTTGAAGTACCAGGTCTGTATTTCATCAGTTTTTAAATTTCTTCTCATTTCTAATTCATTAATTTCTGCCTTGATCAGGATATTGGTAATTAATGGTTCCTAGGGGATAGGGAGATATTTTCTTAATGGTATAGAGATAGTTAACCCCCCTTGCTTTGATAAGTAAGCACCTACTCATGCTCAGGAAAGCAACTCTGATTGAACTCACTGGGTCACAAAGACATGACATTAGAAGTGGGAATATTTGGGAAGAAGGAGGCTTTCAGAAGGAGGGGAAGGGGAAAAAGAAGGTAATGAGACACAAAAATGATCAAAATACATTATATACCTGTAGAAGAACATCAGCAAATCAACTAATATAAAACAATGCAGTTACTATGTCATATCATGAGCTACAAACCTTCTATTACGTGGCTCCCCTCTACCAGCTAACCTTACATCTTGTTATGCTTCCTGTTTATTTTTCCTTGAACCACACTACCTCTTCTGATGTGACTGAAACAAGCATGCTTCCACATCAAGTCACAGTTCTACAGGAATCTGCTATTTCCTGTGCCTGGAATTTTATTTCTCAGCTCCTGTTTGGTGATTTTCATTAAAATATCAACTCCTTCAGCATTTCACGCCTCTCTTCCTGCCTTGATTTTCATTTTAGCATTCATCTTTCTGTACCATTCTTGTTTATATTTTCTCATTTCTGTTATAATGTAAACAACATGAAGTAGGGTTTCTATTTGTTTTATATCCTGCCATTTGTCCAGGTTCTAGAAATAGAACAATACATAGGAGATACTCAGAGCGTAGGTTTTGAACAAATACAACATAACTGTGAATAATATCCTCATCTTTCATCATCATCATCATGACCTTCAATAATCCATGCTTATCAGAATTTTTCCTTTGTCCTTGACTTCTGCCTATGTTGGCCTCTCTCTCTCACACACACACACCAACAAACACCCCCCCAGGCACACACATACACACCCCCACACCCCCACACACAAACTCACACTCACCCACACACATATACACACATCCCCCCCACACCCACACACAAACACACACACAGACCCCCGCATATGTATACATATTTACATATTCATACATGCATAAATATAGACATACTTTCTCGTTTTCATTTTGCCCTTCTAGAAGCTAGTGGACTCTTGAGAGTTACTGTGTCCTCAGTTTTTCACCCCAGTGCCCGTTGGGGTGACATGGGAGCAGCTCTTCTAATTATCTCAGTAGGAAATTAATCCTTTGGTCCACCGAATTACTTCTGTTTCTGGTCCTCCAGGCACAGAGATACCAAGAAAATAAAGCTAATTAAGCACTTCCGAGTCTAGACAATTGCTTAGAAACATCAAACCAGAGGATATCTATTGCCCCCCTCGAGGGGGGGAGAGTTAGCTTCTGGGAGAGGTGCTTGAGAGATACTCGGGCAAAAAGTAAGGCTGATCAGGCCACCATTGAAAGGCTCTTCAGCCACAAAATGGATAGACTTGCCATCTGTCTGGAAGAAAGACTGCTTAATTTCTGTGGCTAGTTCTCACTTTTCCTGATGGAGAACCAGCTCTGCCTCTCACCAGGGTTTCCTCTCCCATTAGCCTAGGCTTCCAGCTTGGCATGGGAGTAGCTGAGCTATAATAGGTGGACAGCATTAAGGGTAATTATTGTCTCCAAAAGATTTTATATATTTATATATATATATATATATATATATATGAAGAGAGAGATTTCTCATTAAACTATGAACTTGTTTTAATATTATGATTTTTTTCATATTTTTATCGCATTACATAATTTTCTGCTGTTTATCAAATGTACCAGTCATATTCCTATGTGACATATTTCACACATGTGTATTTGTGTATCTATATGTCTGTTCACATATGATCTTGCATATTTCTAAGAACTCCAAAGTATAATAATTTATTTTGAGCAAAACATTGACTTTTAAACCAAAGAGCATTTTCTTGGGGACATTTCTTCATTTAAAAAAAGAAGATAAAATCAAAGAAAGAATACTTTCAGCATGGAGTATTTTAAAAGCCAACTTCTCAGGACATCTATCTAGAAAATTGAGTAATAATTCAACCTTTTTTTTTTTTGCTGATTGATTGATCTACATTCCCATACATCTATTTCTTTGCCAAACTAGTGAAAGTAAGAGTATAATTAGTTGAGTTCTTGCTTTCTACCAAGCTCAGTCCTAGCTGTACATGATTCATCTAAGCTCATATAGCCCTTTGAGGAGGCATCATTTCCCTTGTAAAGTAGTAGAAAAAAAAGGCTTCATTAGTGAGACCTGCTTGCCCTCGTACAAAGCAGAGGTGAAATGAGAAAGCCTGATATTTCCTGGGAAATCCAAAAAACATAATAATAGTGATACCTGTAAGATCTAGAAGAAGTAATCAGGCAAAGAATTAAAATTGTTCTGATCGTGGTTCTTTTTAAAATAAACTTCTGCCTGGTACCTGGGTGTGAGAAGGTTTCTCTCTAAACATGTCCTGTAGGAAAAAGGATCTCAGTGGACATGTTTACTGTGCTCTTCATTGGGAAGGAGTGCCCACTTCCAGAAATATGCTTGCCAGCAATAAATTTTCTCTAACCAGAAAATTTACAGAGGATTATTTTAAGTGCCTACTGAGCAGAAATGACAAGTCAGAGGAACTATCCATTACATTCATTGGTAATTGGATCCAAAGTGCTGACCTTCAAAGATTGTGTTCCAATAATGCAACTATCTTCTAAAAATTCTCATAAAAAGCACATTCCTTCTCTTCAGGCTTCTCCTAGGAAAGACTTTTTAAAAATCCTAACCAAAGACAAATGCAAAGAAGATTGAGGTTCCGGTTTCACGCCTGCTTTCGGATCTTCTAGTGCTAAGAAGATGAATATAAATGGTGCTGTGGGGACCAAAACCTTGCTAAATGTGACACCATAAATCATCTCCGTTGGTAAGTGTGGTGTCAGGCTCTCATGCATCTCAGACTATTTTAAACTCACACTTCATTTTTCCTTGTCATGCCTGGATGGATACGGGTAGCTTGATGGAGCGCCCGGGTCAGCAGTCATATGAGCTCATCTTCACTGGCCCACCCCAGCAGGTCCTAGAGGTCAGACTCCAGATTTCTACCTGCAGCACCTGACGTGTTTCCCCAACACTGAATCAATGGGATCCCTCCTCTTCCTTTGAAGGCTGTCTTGTGTTTTCTTCACCATGAGGTGTGAAGGGAGGCTAAGAGTGTGAATACACACTTTACTTGTTCTATTTCTCAGGCAGGGGATAGGTATCTTCTCTTTTTCTAAACATATTGACATTAGCTTTTTATTCCAAAAGTATGTTAATTTGATATAAAAAACACGTTTTCTTGACTTTCCTGTTTAAAGGTTGAGATCTATAAGAGATCATAAATGGCTATATGAGTGTAAATCCCTAGGGGTTTCCTGTAAAAGTTTATGTATGTATGGGACAAAATACAGGTTTATAAATGGAAGAGCCAAAATCCATCAGTGTGATGGTTAAATTCTGTTGTCAACTTGATCAGATTAGGAGTCAAGTAAGGGGCAGGGTTATGAGGGTATTTCCAGGAAGGATTAAATGAGGGAGGAAGTCTATCCTCCAGAGTGGGTGCCCTTCTTTTAGTAGACTAGATAGAAGCTCCAAGAAACACAGGCATTCCTCCGGGCTGCCCATGCTCCTCACTGGTGCCTGCTTTGAACCCAGCTGCCCTCACTATTCACTTGCATACATTTCTGCCATTTCAGCAGTCCTTCACCAATACTGGAGCTGAGTTTCATCAGCCTTCAGCCTTCCAGTTTGCACTGAAGACCAGCACCTTTCCAGGAGTTCTCCAGGCCTTCAGTGCCAGATTGGGACTGCTGAGGCATCCGTCCTTTTGTGGACTGAGCTGGACCCCGTTCCTGAAGCTCAGGCCTGCGAACAGCTATTGTTGCACTGCCTACCTTACATCCTGTATGCTAATCCAGTAAATTCCCTTGGTAATTCCTTTTCATTCTATCAGTTTGGTTCCTCTAGAGAACCCTGACTAAAATAATCAGATTCTCTACAAACACATTGAAAGATCAACAAAGTTTTTATTCTTTCTAACTTTGAAATATTCGCCCTAAATTCACTAATGTTGCCTTTTCTTAGGATGGGCACTGATGAGTATTGCTTTCCCATGTCCGAGGTGGCTTGGACCAAGTCTAGATCTGAGATAAATGCATGAGTCAATAATAGGAAAGAAACCCGTTGGATAGGTCAGTTAGCTATTAGCTCTAGACTCCAATTCACAACGTAAGTGGTACGGGGCTGCCCAACACAAGTAGGCCTGTAGACTTCCGCAACTCATGCTGTCACTGAAGCCATAGAAAAAAATCTTTCAAAAAGTCTTGCCATGGTTAAGTAGAACAAGATCTTTGCCTTACCTTTGGTATGCAAAGAATAAGACTTCAAGATAAAAGATAGTACAAGAGTCAATACACGATGTTTAAAGTACCTAATCTAGTTGAAAGGGTAGATGTATCTGGTCACGCAAGCCATTCAGGGAGTTGAGATCTAGGTTTAATACCCAATGGCAAGATTACAGTTAGCTTGGCAAAGGGTATTCAAAGGCCCTGGAGCTGGGTATAACATTCTGTCTTTGACAAGTGAAAAGAAGTTCCAAATGACAAGATTAGAAAGGGAGGTGGGGGCTGTCTAATATCATCTTATCCAAAGAACCCCTTTTAATCATCAATGAGTTTTCATGTCAAGTTCTCAAATTCCTCTGTGGCTTAGACATTATTTATATTCAGTACTTCATAAAGCAAACATTAGCTGAAGACTTCCTATGTTTAAGATTCTATCATTGCTGTTGGGATAGAGCAATAGATCAAGCTATCATGCCATTGTCCTCAAGGAACAGCGTTATCTCCATGTACTTCCACCAAATATACTAAATGACAATTTTGTGAGGGCAGACACCTCCTATCTGCTTTCTTCATTATTGTCTGCCCAGTGTCTGGAGCACTTGAGAATTGTTGTATTCTAACATGTGCTTGCTGTATGAAGGCATTAAGTGTGCTGAGGAATGGGAGTGGAAAGTGGCCCGTAATCAGCTCAGGAAGCCTCACACACCCCTTGTTAGGAAGATTCAATTTCATTTTAGAGGTGACACATACTCACCCATATCTTAAAGAGAAGCATAATGTTATCCAAATTTTGCTCAGAAAACTTTTCATGCTACATTGTGGGGGGCAGGTTGGTATAAGCAAACGTGCTCACATGGTTCCCTCGTCTTGCTCTCTTCTTCTGTCTTCTCAGCGGTGCAAATCCCTTGGTGATGGTGGACCTCCATTCTTGTTCACTAGAGCACATTCCACCTGTGGGTTTTAAACACCATTCTCATGCTGATAATCTGAAATATTTTTTCAAGGCCCTCTTTTTTGTGTGAATTCTAGATTGAAGTGACGGGTGAGTGTTCAGTGCTAAATGAGACATAACACATGCTCCTAGGCTGAGAGACCATTGAATAAGAGGCTGCAGAAAGAATGCAAGGGCTCAAGGATTGGTGGGAGTGCTTTGGAACGACATCTTGTGGGCAGAGTGGCAGCTGCAGTGGCTGCCTATACCTGCATCATGTTGGGCCCAACAGAACTGCAAAGCTGGAGCATCACTAAAATGCACTCGCTTGCAAAGCCTATGGCTTGTGTTCAGTTTCCAGGTGCTCACATAAAGCAGATGCACTGAGGGGTTCTTGTGTCTGAATTTAGTTTGCATCCGCTCGAGCATTCCCATTCTCATTCTCTCTCTCTCTCTCTCTCTCTCTCTCTCTCTCTCTCTCTCTCTCTCTCCTTACAAATGAATAAATACAATATTTTAAATAATATTTGGCCCATCAACATGTTGTCATAAATGATGGAGTAGGGCAAAAAATAACATCAAAATAGAACAGGGACTAGCAGAGAAGGAGAGATGGGGAATCAGGAACAAAAGAACGTAATGAAGTCATGGAGGGGATTAGGATCCAAATAATTATATATACGTACATATGCATATATGAAAATTTTCAATAAAAAGTTTAAAAATATATAAAATTTAAAAAGGAATCTGTTGTAGTCAACTTTCTCATTGCTGCAACAAAGAACACAACGAAAGGCTGCTTCGGGAGGAATGGGTTTATTTTGGCTACAGACTCCAGGGGAAGCTCCATGATGGCAGTAATCATGGCAGCGTGGGCACAGGGTGGACATCACCTCCGCCACAGTACTGCAAACAGCAGCTGGCAAGGGGAAGCTGGCTATAACACCCAAAAGTCTGCCCCCAACAACACAAGGTTCAATTGCCTTCAACAAGGTTCTAATGCCCAAACTACCATCAGCTGGGGATCGAGCATTCAGAACACATTTGTTTGTGGTGGACACCTGGATCATCCCATCACAGAATCATATAAATGTATACACACATAAAGTATGAGAATGCAATTAGTTTAATGTCTTTGTAGCCTAAAGTCACACTAGTTACAGTAGACTTTGAATTGGGGGTATTTTCTCCATTTTGTGATTAAATATACTTCTCATTTTTATATTAGGTTTCTAATATTACTTTTATGATTCAATAAAAGGTCATTTTGACGTAATGTTTAAAAAAACCCTGATGAGAGTGTTTCAAGATCATATGTTTGCAGAGTAGTTTTACACTCCAGCCTGGTTATTCTCTCCCAGTGCCTTCTCAAAGACAAGATTAACAATACCTACAGACATCATCTTGACTTGCATCAAGAATTCATCAAGCTCCTATAAATCATAAGACAAACAATCCAGTTAATATATAATTTTATCAGACTTAACATGTTACCTAAGTGAATACGAAACACATGGGAACATTCTCAACACTGTCAGTAATCAGGGGAATGCAGACAGGATGACAACAAGAGACCACTGCAGACATTAGAGCTACTACTGATAGTAATATGAAATACTAATTGAATCAATTGGAAATACAGATGTGGAGTGCATGGACCTTTCTCAGTTTGCCAGTAGAAATGTAAACGGAGAAAATCCTCTCAGCAAATTATTTGGCAGTCTTTTAAGCAGGTAAATAAGAACTTACTTAAATTTGCAATTCTAATCTTTGAAATTTAGACAAGAGAGCTGCAAACATGTCTCTACAAAAAGAATTGTACAAAAATGTCTATAACAGACTTATTTATAATAGCCCCAAGTGGACAGAGATACCACTCAAAAATATGATGAATGAAAAAGCCATATCCAAATAAGCATGTTTTTTATTATTCTATTTTTATTCATTTGTAGAAAAAATAGTTTGTTGTGACAGAAAGCAAATCAGACATTGGCTTGGATAGAGAAGGTGGTATCTTGTCTGAGAAGGGCCATAAAGAATCATTTGGGGAAAAACAAGAATATTCTATATCACTATATCAATTAAATGGTTGACTTTTAGTTCATGTGAGTTATCACTGAATAGAGAAAATTTAAACTATAAATAAATGAATTAGGTATTAGGACATGTGTCAATGAATGGAAGTGAAACAAGGAAAAGCATATTCCACTGAAAGAGATTAGGAATCCTATAAGTGGACAGTTAGCAACAATATAATGTAGGTAAGTTGATTTCAATCAAAAATTAACCTTGAGAAAAGACACAAGATACTTGAAAACTTTAGCTTTATGTTGATTTTGTTCACAAATCTTCCAGAGAGATATCGAATTTTCTATATAAAAGAATGTCGATTGTTGTAAACAAAGAAAAAGTTGGAGATATCATACTTTCTGATTTAAACTATATCACAAAGATTTTTAATCTACTCAAAAAGGTACTGCCACAAACAGATACGTATAATGCATATTTATATAAGGTATTTAGGAGCACAAAAGGGAAACAGAAAGCTGCTTGGCCCAGATTGGTTTTAATCAGGTCAGTTTTTCTACCTTAGCCTCCCAAGTACTAGGATTACAGGAATGCACTACCATTCCTTAAAAGGTGGCAAGGATAGTGTCTTCAATAAATGCGATTTGGAAAGCTGATCACATGTATGATAATGAAATGGATCTTTGTACTGAATGTAAAAATGAACTCAAAGTAGAATAAAGCTTGTCTGTAAGAATCCAAACTGCAAAATCCCTAGAGGATAACAAACGTGCTCAAGATTCTCAACATTTGCACCGACAATAAACAAGGGAACTCCAGCAAATGAAAAAGCTTCTATACAGCAAGATGCAATCTTCAAAATCAGGAAAAATATTTGGAAGCCATATGTTTATCAGGAGATTAATCTCCAAAATATGAAGGCAACTCAATAACACAAACAAAAAATAAAACAATAGTGCCATCCTGTTAGCAGATGAACAGATAAAAAAATCTACAGATATGTTTAACATATTGTCTAACAATCAAATCTTGCTATTTGTGACAGCATGGATGAATGTGGAGAGAGTTATGCTAAGTGAAATAATTCAGATAGAGGAAGGATAAATATGGTATTTCCTTTATGTGGCATTTGAATCAATACAACTCATAGAAGCCAAGAATGGAGCAGAGCTTGCCCAGTTGAGGAGAAGAGGAGAGAGGGGTCAAAGGACACGGCTTCAGTTATGGGATGAATCTGCTCTGAGGATTTAATGTACAGCACAAAGACTGCATTTAATGATACTGTGTTCTGTGCTTGAAATTTGCTTGAGAGTACATCTTAAGTGGGTTCTCAAAACACACACACAATATGGTGGTTGATGTGTTAATTAATTAGGGCATGACAATCATTTTAACACATACATAAATCATGTTGAATACATGAAATACAATTTTATTTGTCACCCATATATCATTAATTTGGAAATGAATAAAATAATATGAAGTATTATTTAATTAGCTGTTTATGTAGCAAAGGAGCTCAGCATGATGATTTCTCTCCCCTTGAAACAATCTGATTCTATATCCTTAATCTAAGATGAAAATATACAGTCCTGACATTCAAAAAGTCCTTTGGAATGATTAATTTTAACATTCTTATGTTTATATAAAGAACACTCTATAGCATCCCTTTGACAGCTGAATGTGTTAGATATGATACTTTCCACCACAGAGAACTCACTGCCCTGCAAGAGAATCTGTCTTATTGCTACTTGTCAGAAATTCTCTGGATTGGGAGTCCAGCATCCTGACATACTCTGCTGAGATTATTCTATCCTTATCAGCAGCAGAACACAACTGCCTCAAAACTAGGCATCGTTTAAGGACAGAACATTCCAAAGTCTCTTCCTGTAAAGAAGGGGAATTTTTGCACATTTCATTTAGAATTTCAAAGTTCTAAATCCCAGCACTTAGTACAATGTAGCAGTGACGTGGGGCCCAGTGTTCCTCTGAGCATCAAGGCAGGGCCTTGAAGCATGAAGGAATAGATTCTACTTTTTTCATACTGTGTGTTATAGAGCTGGGGAAACACAGAGATGAAAATCAGATTTACTGTGTCAAAGACCAGAGAGGAAAGGCCAAAGCTCTTGTATGTAACAGATACTAGTGCTAGTGCTTACACTCATTTAAGTCTGCAGAGTGTTGCTTTATATCTGCTCTATTCAAAGTGTGTAGTCAAAGGACTGGGCTACAGTGGCAACATTGGGAGACTGGTGCAAGGGCAGAGCTCCAGGCTTCAAATTGTGAAGTCAGAATCCTCACTTTCAGTCACTGGGAGCCTGTAATGCATTAATGTTTAAGAAGTATCATCCTGAGAGACACTGAACTCTCAGAGAAAATTTTACTTTTCTTTCTTTTTTTTTTTCAAATTTATCGCTTCACTCATTCTAGATAGATGATGTCATTTTACACTCTTTGGCTCTGTGTGTTGCATCACATCACACTTTTCAAATCAATTCAGGATAGTGATTGTTTCATGGAATTATTTCCCAGCCATTTTGAATAAAGAGTCAATGATAAAAGCATATAATTTTTTTCTGGACAAGTAAATTACAATGCAATAAAGTCTTAACTGTAAATAAAGTAAAATCCAAACCATTCAAGTGTTTTAAAGAATGGAAATTTGTTATGCAGTTCAATTGACTTGGAGTAGAAATTGCTGAGTGGGTTCTGATTGCTTGCTGGAGATGCACGCAATCATACCTACTACAACCCTTTAAGCAAGCTCAATTAAATTAGTGGTAATTCTAAACTACTTCATCTTGCATAGATATTGGTTTAATTTTATGTAAATTCAAATTCTAGTTATGGAACTCCTAATTGTCTAATAGGAAATAAAACTAGGGTTTTTTCATCTATCTTTGTAGAAATCTCAAAGCTATGCTTCAAGCTCTGATGTACACAATTCAAGAAAATATTCCTGTAAGAAAGTATTGCAAACAGTCAAACACCAGGCCTATTTTATTACTTAATTTGACAGGAAGGCCAACTGTGTGAACTGAGAAGAAGGTTGCAGAATGAAGGTTGATAGCACACTGTATTAAAACATACACTGGGTCAGGTATCTGAAATACTGGCTTTTAATTCCAAACTGTCAAAGACTTACTGGGTAATTGTGAGAAGGCTCTATTAGTTATATAGTGATATAACTACAAGTGCTCAATAGCTTAAAATAACACATATCTTAGGAACCTGCACATATAGGTAAGGTGGAACTCAGCACATTCAGGCATGCCTCACCTGGGCCTGGCTACAGGGATAGTGTGAGTTCGGGTCTGTTCCCCCTGCCTCTCATCCTTCTGATGTAAACCTTATGTAAGACACAGTTCACACAGGGCCAAGGCTGAAATGCACTGGGAGAAGCTCAGCCACATAAGCTCATTTTAAGTCCTGCTGTCATTTTTCTCCAAAATAAACACAAAATCAAGGGGTGATGAAAATTTGCTTTGTCTCTAGAAGGCCAGGAGATGGGTATGGATGACCAATAATTCGAGCTGTTACATTCATTCTGTTTTCCTTAGCTTCCACTTATGTGAACTGAGGTAGATAGACTTATGACTATTCATGGTGTTTCCCACGTTTGACATCCTTCTGCAATGCAGGAAAATTCCACAAGGTTCTACAGTCCTATGTATGAACTTTACCTGGAAGCTAGGTTCAGCCATGTTTTAGTTTGACTATACAGAATTATAAAACGATATTAATTGTTGAAAAATATTTTTAAAATCATAGGACTTCACAGAGAAACCTGTAGTTCTGGTTCTGTTGAAGGCTTGGAATAGTTGGCACTGTTGACCCTACCAGCTGTCCCTGTACACAAGCCATTTCTGTCTAGACTGTTACACTCGCTCTTGTACACTTGACCATCACAGACTCATCCCACTTCTCTTACTCTTTATAGACTTGCCTGAACCCTTTGAGCAGCTTTATGTCTGTCCCAGGATTTTCTAGCTCTTCTCTCTTCAGCAGCATACATAGCAGAAGCTATTTAATGTTACTGCTTTATATTTTTCTCATTTACACATAAAAATAGATTCTGCAAGTCCTATAGAGTTTTCCTTCTCACCATCCTGTAATTCTAAAGAGGTTACATATCAGAGAGTATGGTAGGGCTGAACACATCCCAGGATAGGAAAGCAGACTGCTTTCAGAAATAACTGGGTGACTTTTTAAAACAAAGACACACAGATTACTGGAAGTCCAGAGCAAGCAAGGTGGCCAGGAGTGTCACTTGTGATATGGATCTTAAAAGAGACCGAGAGAGAGAAGGAGTAATTAAAAAGAGAAATTATTGAGTTACTCTGAATATCAGAAAGGTTTTCCTAATAGGCAAGTCTTTAAACTGGTATTTTTCCCAAGAGAAGTGGAAAAAGTTATTTTTTAAAGGGCCAAAGAAAGCATTTTAATAATGCACTGTAAACAAACTCTCCCTTAAGTCAGAGCTGCTCATTCAAGGGTAGTTTGTTTCTCTCCATTCATTTTGTCAGTTGACAGATTTCTGTTGAGTAATAATAATAATAATAATATTAAAGATCATGTCTTAGGATAGAAACTTGGAGACCAACAAAACCATGCTATTAGCTATCAGGTCTATTAGATTAATGCAGATTGTTGAGGAAATTATGAGATTCTTTTTTGTTTTGTTCTATTTTATTTTGTTTTTCAAAGTAGGGTCTCATTCTAACCCAGGCTGAACTGTGTTGTCTCAGTCTGGCCTTGAACTTACAAAGTCCCTACTACTTCTGCATCCCATGTGCTGGGATTTAAGGCATGAATCATCATGCCTGGCATAGAGGGATTCTTAACTTGAACCAGCAGCCTGTGTTAAACATGCACATATAGGGCCCGGATGGGGAGGCGTTCTTTTGCACATGGTCAGAATAAAGCTTCAGGCTGTCACCTGGTTTGCCCTATAGAACTCATAGACATTTTGCTTTCCTCTCTATCTTCTGCACATATTTTTAGAGGTATTTTGGGATAACATGACTTGTTATTCAATTATTTAAGACAGAATGTTTGCTGACAACTCCATATTCTATTTTTTTCGTCTCTTTGAATAAGAAAGTGCAAAATGGGCAAAGAAAAATAACTAGCTTGGCACCAGGAAGGAGCAGAAAAACAAACAAACTATAAATAAGCAAAAATGATCTCATCCCTACCCATCTCTTCATCCCCGGTGTTAATGGAGACCAAGGAAGACACTTAGAAGAAGGCTTCAGGCCCAGCTACTATATATTATTTCAGAGAGAATAAACATAATAACAACATTTAATCCTGGTAATCAGCTCATTACCATAAAAAGCAAATTTTTTATTTTTTTAAAAAAAGCAAATTTGGTTAGACACTGTGATGGTTAAGTTTTGTCATCAAGTTGACCTTTTTAGTACTCTTGGGTGGGTCTCTGAGGATGGTCACAGGGAAGCTGGCCTCTCAGTAAGGATGTAAGGAAGCTCAGAGGAATTAGAAACAAATATTCTTTCCTGGGAGGGCAGGGTAGGAAGAAAATTCCAGAGACTCAAGAAGCCAACAAGTCTGGGAAAGGGTTTCAAGACCCTGCCCTAAGGCTATATAAAGGGGAACAAATTTCTCTCCCATCACTCCTGCCTGTTTGCTGCTCTGTGTGTGTGGTGTTGGTGTTGGGTTTCTCTCTCTTTGCTTGGACCTGTGAAAGGGGGCCAGCCTCTTTCACTGTTATGGAACTTCCCCTGGATCTGTAACTTCAATAAATCCTTTCCTTCCATACCCTGTGCCTGGTTTGGAGATTCATCCCATCGGCATGCGGATGACTACAACAGACACCTGCAAGAATATAAAGTGATTTCATTTGTAACATTACATTATGCAAAGCTATGCCACACTTATTGAATAAATATTTACTATCTGTCAATGTTCTCTTAAAACTTGAGAGACTGATGAGTTCATTGACCATATATTTGCACTTCTGTTCTTTCATTTGGCAGCACCCCGGGCCTCCAAATTCAATCACTTCTCTGGCATTTGTACACTTCCAGGTTCTCACTTGCCACACATCATTCGACAAAGGTGTTAAAGACTAAAGTCCACTTACAATGATGTGAGTGTAAGTGAGAAGGATGTAGGTGGAGGGTGAAAGGTTTCAGAAGAAGCAAGCATATAAAATTTTCAGGTGTGTTTGTTTCTCCTCTGTCGAAAGGTGGTCAAAGAGAAAGGTTCATAGAAAAGGAAAGGAGACATGGGCCACCAAGCAGCATGAGAAAAGAGGCACATTCCCGATGTCCTCAGTAGAAACTAAAGTAACAAAGTCCAATAGTATCCATAGAGAATAACCTATCCTTGTCACTGTCTAGTCCTGAAAGATGGTATCAGCCACAATGGGGCTGATTGATGTTTCCAGGGAATTGGGTTTGGAAGTTTCAATACCTTTACAATGGAGAAAATCCAAAAACCCTGCTGGAGGTACTGCTGTGGCTGCTGTGGGGGGGGAGTGTATGTGAGCAAACACAGCAAGGAAAAATGTTGAGGGCATTGGCTATTAGTTGGTCAAGATGGGTTTACTGTAGGAAGCTTCCTTCTGACTATAGGCACTGATTTCCCTTCTGGAACATTTTCTAACTGCAAAATTTCACTCTGTCCCCTGAAATATAAAACTTGTTAAGGGTCTCTGCTATACAGAATTGCCTTTTCTTTTCAGAGACTAGGAGGCCATTTGATAATAAAAAAGATGAAAGGGGCGGCCACTCATCTCATAATTTTCATGGGAAGTTAGAGCCTAACTTTGGTGAGCACTTACTTCTTAGTTGTAACTACTTCCGTTTAAGAAACTCTCTGAAATTTATCTTTTCCTTGGGCAAGGCCAATGAGCAACACAAATGATGACAATCTCCCCTCCCCTACCACATCCCTGCCTTCTCTCTTGGTGGAATTAATTTCAGACTTAGATCTGATTTCTATTCCCTATTGCAGTTGTCTGGAATAAAGTCTTGCTTACCTGTGAGACTTTGGAATAAATTTTTCTTTTATGGTCTTATTTTCTTGAATTTTCAGTTTGACAAGGTTTTGACTAAATCACCTCAGAGATGTATCAAGGAAGGGGCTTCAGGGAGATGTGGACAATTCAGTTCACATAGATTTTGCAGTCAACTTCAGGCTGCTGGCACAAAGCACCCAACCAAAACAGCGTGTGGAAGGAACAGATCTATTTTAGCTTACAGACTCAAGGGGAAGCTTTATGATGGCAAGGAAAATGATGGCATGAGCAGAGGCAGAACATCACCTCCTGGCCAACATCAGGTGGACAACAGCAACAGGAGATTATGGCAGACACTGGCAAGGGGAAGCCAGCTATAACCCCCATAAGCCTGACCCCAACAACACACCTTCAGCAAGGTTCCAATTCTAAAATTACCATCAGCTGGGGATCAAGCATTCAGAACACAAGAGTTTTGGGGGAACACCTAAATCAAAACATAACATTCTGCCCCTGGCCCCTATAAACTGATAACCATACATGATGTAAAATGCAATGCATCCAGTCCAACTTTAAAAGCCCTCATATTTTCATCAATCCCAATGATATCCAAATGAGCCCACAGTCCAAGGTCCCTCACCTGAGATCTAGCACCAAAAAACCTATAAGGGCACAGAATAAACATTCACACTAGAAAAGATAGCATTGGGCACAGCAAGGCAATATTGAGCCAATAAAGATCTAAAATAACCAGGGCAAACTCTCTAGCTCCTAGTTTGACAACTCTAATCAGTGACAAGTCTCCAAGTCCAATAATTCTAAGCACTGATGGGTCTCTGGAGTTCCAATCCCACCCCCCAATCCAGGCCACTGGCAGTTCCAGATCACTTCATTTAGTGCTGTTCTCCTCGGCAGTCATCCCATAGTCCTGGTATCTCCATTGGGTCTCCACTGCAACCCATGGTTCATCCTCATGGCTCCATCAGGCCTCAACACAGATAATCCAACAAGCCTGCTCCATACTGCCCATGGCCATTTCCAAAAAAACAAAACCATATTGCAAAACCAATGACCCTCTCTTTCCTGCATTTATTGTACTCCATAGTACCAGGTGGGATACAAAATTGTTAAACCAGGGGTGAAAACAAATTTGACTTTGTAGAACAAGACACTACTTCAACATTCAGGCCACTTACTTTCAAAAGAGTCCATAGTGTTCCTGCTGTCCCAATGCAGATCACCTAGCCCAATTGCAATACATATAATCTCTCAAATAATTGCAGCTGAACAGGAAGCAGTTTTGGCACAAAGATTTATTTCATTTCTTTCTGCATCATCTCCACCTGCTCACACCAGTCCATTTCTATGCAAAGCAACCCTGTACAAGTTCTCAGGAGACAGGCAGACAGAACACAGCAAGCATCTCATACAAACTGCTTCTAGACCCTATAAAGTTCTTTCTTCCCCTGAGAAGCAAATCCTCACAGTCCTTAGCTCCTATTGCAATCAGTTCTTTCAATGCTGACCAGAATGTTCCATCAGGCTGCAAGGAGTTTCTTAGGCCAAGGGTTCAAACCCTTCAACATTCCAATTATGAATCAGTTCTAAAAGGCCAAAAGCCACATAGTCAGGTTTTCAGCAGCAATAACCCCACTTCTGATACCAATTTAATTGTTGCAGCCATCTTCAGGTTGCTGGCAGAAAGAACCTGACCAATCTTCTTTTTGTTTTACAGACTCAAGGGGAAGCTCCATCATGGAGAAATGATGGCATGAGCAGAGGCAGGACATCACCTACTACTATATGCAGAGAGTATATCCCAAGTGCCCTAGTGGATGCCTGAAAGTGATGATAGTCCCCGCATTACTTGCTTTTGTGTAGTTGTGACCAAACATTTAGGACCTTACTCAATATCCTAAGAAGATACGTGAAAAGGAACAGTTATTGCTTTTTCTCATTTTGGTAGGTCTCAGTCCATAGCCCTTGGATGCTTTGGTCCTGGCCCAGGGCGTGGCAGAAAAGTTTAGTGGTAGGGTGTGAGGTGGAGAAGCCTCTTAAATTATGATGCAAATGAAGTAGAGAAAATGGAATACAGGAAGGTATGAGGGCAAGATATAGTCCCCGAGACATGCTCACAGTGTCCTACTACCTCCCTCCTGATGCCTCTTTCCAGGATTGCTTTCATGCTATGAGTTCTTCAAAGGACTGAGCCACTGGTAAGAGCAGTCCTCAGCATGTAGGCATTTCCCAAAGCCTGTTAGAACACAACTAAGAGGCCCTAATATCTATGGCTATCTATCTATCTATCATCTATCTATCTATCTATCATCTATCTATCTATCTATCTATCTATCTATCTATCTATCTATCTATCTATCTATCTATCATCTATCTATCTCTGCATACATTATAATTATAATTATAAACATGGTCTGTTTCTGTCACCTTAAAATGTCCTAGTTGACTGCATTCAAACTTCTTTTTCTAACTAGGACAGTACAACGCTTACCTGATGAGATGAAGCGAGGTTCAGCATACTCATAGTTGCTACATATTTTATATTTATGTCTTCCACCCACCCACAAATGTAATCATGTTTTCATCATAACTAATACTCATCACACATTGTGGCCACAACTTCTGTAGTTGGAGTTGTGACCAGAAAAATAGCATAGGTTTCTTTTTATCTTTCAATGGAAAGTTTATTACCATACAACTTAGAAACCTCAGCACATGCTTTTTTTTTCTTTATTGAAGTTGAGGACTTTCACTTAAAGGATGAAAGTCATGACTTCCCTTTGGCATATCTGAACTGGCAGCATATTATTCTTGTGTTTTAAGGCCTTTATTAAGCAAGGTAATCATTACTTGAATTCAAGCACTGCAGTGCTGCTGGAATCGGCTGCTCTCAGTATTTGGTAGGCACCTGCAGAGAGTTCCAGGAATTGAGCAGACACTCAGTTGCAGCAGAAGCAAAGCCCAATCATTAAGAGAGAAAACACCTCTAAGGGGCGGGCAGGCTGGAACAAAGAGAGAAATGTTCACAGCACTAGCAACCCTGACAGGACTCAAAGGAAAAGAAGAGGTGGTGTGGGAGGTTAGGAGAGAGACCCCACACAATGGAGCCCTGCTCCTCCTTAACCCCTCCCCAGTAGAGCTTTGTCCCGCCTCCTGCAGGATGAAAATGGGTTTTCCAGTTTGATTTTTTTCTTAGAACACACACACACACACACACACACACACACACACACACACACACACATATACTTTTTTCCTGGAGATTATTTTTCATTTCTATGCCCCAATACCCTAAGAGCAGTTAGGGTTATTTCTTCAGAGGGAGGAATTGTGACAGTTAAATCACACCTTCAGGCAAGTTCCACAGATTCCAGGGACCTGACCCTCTCCCCTTGAGTGGGAGGTGTCTCTGGCTAGAGTTCAAGCCTAGATTCTGAAACTGATTGGTCAAAGATAGACCAACCAGCTGTCTCTCTGCTCATCTAGAGCAGGGGATACTCACTGGAACAGGAAATCCAGCTCTCTGTCCGCCTACCACATGCCAGTGTAGGAGAAGGTCTCCTCACCACAGCCTTTATGCTGTGGTGATGGGTAGGGGGGCTCAGGATCTTTCCCACATGAGCCTTTATCCTCATAATGGAGCCCTCTGTTATCTTTCCTTCTTCTGCTTGTTTAGTTGAACAGCATAGATTTTGTTAAACCCTCTCCCACGTGTTCTCTCCACACTGGTGGCTGGAGATCTCTGTAACTTCCCATTTTCCTTTAAATAAAGTCTCCCACTCTACCTTATCCTCTGGTGGTCTATAATTGTAATTATTTAACTTTATAGACAAGAATTCAGGTACTCCTTAAGTGCTGAGGTGCATTGGAATTAGCTAGGTACTCTTGAAATTCTAATCCCCAGCTCCACTGTTAGTGGGGCCTATATGTTACTTTAGTGCAGGCTTTTTGCCTCATTTTTATAGCATGAAACTTTCCTAGCATGCTCTTATATGTACTTCTACATACAAATCCATGTATCACATGTTACCTTAGCATCTTAAATCTTCACCCAATGGGGTGAGCAATTCAAAATTATCATGAGCCACGGGACACCTTCAACACTCTGAAGTGCATTTGTACCTGTAGCCATGGTTTTAGCTAGTTTGGCTCAAGGAGGTTCTAGCTTGAATCTTTTCTAACTTGTTTACCTAATATGCTAATTTTGTTAGGCTTTGCATGAGGCCTTCCTGACCTCATTATAGCCCCATTCTGCTGCCTGCCCACAGCAGTTGATCTCACAATCAAGACAGGCAGAGCACACAGAGGAATATTCAGCATGAGACATGACTCATGTCCCTGGCAGGATACAGCAGGATCATGTGGGATGTCCTCACTCTACTCAGAATGACACAATTTAAAGCTTAAGAAGTATTTATTTCTTGACTACAAGTAACTAACGCTGCAGAAATCAAACTATAGACCAGGAAGAAGCTACTATCTTCATTATGTTCTTTGATTTTTGAATGGCTAAGTAATATCTATCTTTAAACTCAAGTGAAGACTTATTTATTTTCCAGGGAAAGAAGAGCTAGCTAACACAGACTTCAACAAAAAAAGTAATTTTACATTTCAATAATGAAAAGATTTAGTGAAATTTAGGCAAAGTGGGAATGATGTACTCAAATGTTTCATTTCCTTCATTCTAAACTGCAGCTCTTTGCACCACAAAATAGATTCCATATTCAATACTTCTTTCAAAGACTTTCACCCCAGTGACCAGAACTTGCATATGGCTAAACATACTTATATCGCATAGCTTTCTTTGTTGATATTATAATTTGATTTTTAAAAATTTTCCCCAAAGCCTCATTGGCCATGTTTATTTTTAGAAAAGAAGCTACTATTTGGATGGGAACTGTTGGCTTAAGACAGGTTGTCTCTGTTTAGCCCTAAGGTAGCCTCAAAAAAATCTTCTTGCCTAAGGCCTAGGAGAGTTGGTGTTCCTGGCGTGTACCACCACACCCAGCTTCACAGAGCTTTGTAACAAAAATATAAATAAATAAATAAATACTTGTGATTTTAGTGGGATGTTGTGTAAAACAGGGATGACTATTTAAAATATTTGCATACCTTCCATAATGCCTTTTTCTATCTATCTATCTATCTATCTATCTATCTATCTATCTATCTATCTATGTATTTATTTATTTATATTTTTGTGGTCAGAGTAGGGAATGCCTATAACAACATACTCAGTAGACAGAGTCAAGAGCATTGCTATGAGTTTCAGGTCATTCTGGTCCCCATAAAAGAGTTCTGGAACATTCAGGGCAAATGAATAAATAATAAATAATAAAAAAATCTTTCAAATATATATATATATGTATATATTTATATATAGTATACTGACTGACCAGAAGGAAATGGAAGCTTATCAGCTATATTCACAGGCTTCCTGTGAATATTTATCATCAGCTTCGCCTACAGATGACGTTCTCTGCACCCACTCGACAGAGAGAAGAAAGACCCTGGCTGCCCTTTTGAAGTTTGTGGCTGTTTCCTTTCATATTACAATTGATTAAAGCTCCCTCAAAGCAAAGTCATACTTGCATTTTCATTCTTCACCTTTGTTCACACTCCTTGTAAACAGGACTGCCATCCGGGCTCTGATGCTCACATCCTTGGAGAGCAAGCACACTCATTTTATTCAAAACGGACTAATTCACTCAAAATTTGCTAACTCCAAAAGAAAAAAAAGGAAAATCACAATACGCTTACAACTAACAACCAAACTATCTAGCAATGTTGAATGCTTACCATGGCAGGGTTTGATATATATGTTAGCTGTGCTCGCTCTTTCTTTCTGTGTACTCTTATAATGTACGAAAAGCCTCTAATTTCTATTGTGCTTACTTTATTCTGATCACATTGGCTTTCTTGCTGTTCCCAGTCATCTACTAGGACAGTTAACTCCTTCAGGCAAGTTCCATAGACCCCCCCCACCCTGCCCCTTGAGTGGGAGGAGTGTCTAGCCAGAGTTCAAACCTAGGTGCTAAAACTGATTGGTCAGGTATGGACCAACCAGCTGTCTTTCTGGCTTACCTGGTGGAGGTCTCAAAAAGGCACTGAAAGGAAGTCCAGCCCTCTCTTTCCTCCACATGGCTTCTTAGGAGAAGGACTTCTGAATTTCCAGGTCTTAGAAAGGTAAGGCCTTCCCTCACTCCAGCCTAATGGCTGTGGTGAGGGGGGACTCATGATTTTCCCCCATGAACCTTTTTCCACCTGATGAGGGCCCTCTGTCATCTTTTTTTTTTTTTATATTTTCCTTTTCCTGCCTGTTTAGTTAAACAGCATAGATTTTGGCTAAAACCTCTCCCATGTGTTCTCCCCACACTGGTGGCTGGAGAACTCTGTAATTCCCCATTTTCCTTTAAATAAAGTCTCCCACTAAACCTTATCCTCTGGTGATCTATAATTTTAATTCTTTCCTTACGTTCTGAGGTACATTTTCTGGGTGTTACTAAATTCTAATCCCCAGCTCCCCTGCTACACTACCCCTTGTTTCCATGACAAGAGCCTGTTAGAATGCTCTTTTCCTCTCCTTTACAAGGTTTATTCTTTCTTGACATTGGGATTTAAGGCTGAGTACCAGATCTGCAGACACAGGATTCCTGAGCTCTCTACATGTTATCTATATTTATACAACTGCCTTGCCCTCCTCACCCTGCTCTTCCCTTTTCCTCTTTTTCTCTCCCTCTTCCCCCTTCCCTCCATCTTCTTTTATCTTGTTTATTGATTTTAGTATTTTTATTGCTATCTCATCTATTGATTTTACTAACAAGTTCTAATAACACCTTCATTTACCTTGGATATTTGTTCTTTTTATTCCCTCACACTTTTACTTCCCCTTTGGAATTTGAGTTATAAGACAGAGCAGGGACGACATCTGTCTGGTAGTCATCTCTTATCTCCAGTATCTGCATTTGTGCTTAGCACGTAGCTGCCATTGCTTTCATTGCTTATAAATTCATATCAAGTTGCTGAGCAATCCCATAGCGTAGATATTAAAATTTTTCCCCATTTATAAATAAGACCAATGCCTGAAAAGCTAAGTGTGTCAAAAGTCACGCTGTTCGTAAGTGGCAAGTCAATATTTGCATTGAGAAGTTCTGGCTGCCAGGCAAGCAGGGAGTTCTTGGCATAGAAGGATAAGCAGAACACACAGTGCCTTACCACCAATGAGCTGACAATCTGGAAGCAGCTAGAATCCAACAAGCAAACAGATAAATGGAGAATTAAAACTTAATAATAAAAATGAAGGAAAAACATACAATGATATGAAGAACCCCTGAAACTGGGATTGAATGTAAGAGGACGTTAAGGGAATTTCTGTCTTAAGGAAAGTCCACTGTAAACCAAAGGAAGAGTGGGTTGAGAGCAGGGAGACAGTTGCAAGAGCTTGGACAAACCTTTGTGTTTTGTCAGATAGGAGACAGAATCTGAGTGACAGCCATGTGCTGTCTTCACCTTTGATGTGCAAAAAATGAGAGAGTGTCAGAAGGGGTATGAAGTATTATATGGCTCAAACAGACCTTTCAAATTTTTAAAGAT
This sequence comes from Zapus hudsonius, assembly GCA_004024765.1. Classification (NCBI taxonomy): domain Eukaryota; kingdom Metazoa; phylum Chordata; class Mammalia; order Rodentia; family Dipodidae; genus Zapus; species Zapus hudsonius. The sequence continues at coordinate 30,959 of PVHP010004988.1, forward strand.
CAAATGGGCCATAAAGAGCTATGAAAATGGAGAAATAAAAATTAATTAGGTTGATTTACAACTATATATTAAATTTTCCTACTTTAAAACTGAAAGTACAGCCTCACTGAGTATTTGTGAGACATTGACCTTCTATTATATCAGAAGCATAATTTGAATGAGTAAATCAAGAATTAGGCAAAGGAATTGTTATTCTCTGCATTTTCTGGGATCAGTGGTGTAATGATACAAATTAATAACCTGGACATAAACATATCAATTTAAATCTCTTGTAGATTAGACTAATAAGTGTAGCTAACATTTACTGAGTGCTTCCTATACCCTTACAGTGTACCAAGCTTTTGTGTTTTATCATTTAATCCTCACAAAATATCATTATTTCTATTGTTTTACAGATGAAATATCAGATATCAGTGAGAATTTTATTTATGTTATTTATGTGGGATTTTAACCAAGCAATTTGTATGTGTGTGTATGAACATGTATGTGTACTTAAATACTGGCACTCTGCCTCCAAGAATTAGTTTTAGTTTTAGTTCAAAGATGGAATCAAAACACAATAAAGTTAAGGCAAAAAGTTAACAAGCCTTATGTTGGTATCCCCATTTTCCTCCTCCCTAGCCCCTACCCACTGAGGACATTTCTCAGTGGGATTGTAGGAACAGTCCATGGGATGGGGAGTTATGAGTTGGATGAGTTGTAGCCCATGTGTGTGTGTGTGTGTGTGTGTGTGTGTGTGTGTGTTGTTGTTGTTGTTGTTGCTGTTAAGGGGGACAATATCTCTGTATATTCTCCCCCACCATGGCTGTTACAATCTTTCCTCCACCTCTTCCTCAAATTTCCCTAAAGTATAGTAAATGAACATGGCCCATGTGCTGGACAACAGTCTCTTGAGACTCAGGAAGAATATCAGCCAAACCTTCCAGTGTTGCACACAAATGAGAGAAAAGAGACATGAAATGTTGAGCAATCAATAACTTGTCCAAAGGCTTAATTAAAAAATGGAAAAAACAAATTTATTTCAATTTTATTTTAAATTCTTAAGTCTTGACTCTGTATACTATGTCACATTTATGGAAATATATATATATATTTCTTTGGTGGAAAAACATTTTTGAAACTTATCTTTTAAAAAGTATTTAGAGTCTGGCAGCACCTGTCATGAAGAAGGTACTAAGTAACAGCTTTATGACAAGAATGAAGGACAGGAAAAGTGAAGGTAAGAAAGCAGTGTATTTCTTAGACTGATACACAACAATTATATATATATATAAAATCAGTGAGAATTTAAATTATATATATATATATAATCAGTGAGAATTTAATCTTATTTAAAAGATCAACTCTTAATTGATTAGCTCAATATTAGACAATGTATCCTTGATGAGTTTTAAACTGAAGTCCTGCTATTTCAAACTTTGTGCAATTCCTTGAATGAAAAGTATTTTCTCTGATGCCTGAGCCCACATTATGGAAGCAAGGTAAAGCTTGTCTTAATGTCACTCACCTGGGAAACATAGCCCTCACCTTTGGTTGGTTTTATCTGAGTACATGATGAAAACTCTACATGGGAAAAACCAATTAGGAATGGCTTAGAAACATTCTTCTAAAGGAAATGAAAACCATCACAAACCATTTCACCCCAAATCAAAGCAAGAAGTGCATTGCTGATTTTTCTGATAAACTATGTAACAAAATTCCAATCATACACAGCGAGAAAAACAACTTAACAGCTCCCAAGATATGATTTTAAAATCACGGGTGCCCAAATGTTCCTCGTGAATGTCTCCCTTTCTCCACATTCACAAGCCTAAAAGCAAATATACAATGCCTATCATTCATTTTCTTTTCAAACAGTTTCTTTTTGTTTACAGTTACAAAAAATCTTTTAAAAATCTGAGCACAAGTTTTCATGTTTGAAGTTTCTAATAACTTATCTTTACTGCACTATTTCTCACATATTTTAAAACGTAGTTCTCTATTTTTGAGAGTTAAAAGAAAAACAATTTATCAAAGTGGAATCCATTTTTTATTTTCTATTCTTTTATGCCATAATCTTGTTATGATTATCATTAAGGTCGGCTAGAACATCTTTGACCATAAATCCCCCAAATTATTGCATGCCTCGGGTGCCTTCATTTTTTCCTACATACGCTGTAATGTCTACTTTGTCTGATAGAAAATGTCATTGAAATATCTTCTTTTATCTCATTTTGACATGTTTTTCCCTTTTAAAATATATCTTGCAAATATACATTTAAACTTTTGCTGTGATGTCGGCAAAGAACACACTGGCCTTTACAATATGTTCTAACATTTAAGTGGCTCCAAGCTGTCAAAAATGCTGTCTTGTTCATTATTAATGTAAAAAGAATTTTAATATAAACCTAGCAATATGTTTCTCAATAAATCTCTACAGTTCTAGATAACCTGGCAACTATTCTCTAGCATGTACCTTTTATTTATTTCAGTATAACTTGAGACTATTACATCTTTACAACAAATGCAAAATATGACATTCTAATACATAACTTCATGGTTGATCAAAGTAATGGAATACTACATAAAACTCAAGAATAAAGGATTTTTTCTGAAAATGGATCCTAAAATTATCTCTATATCAAGTTACTGAGACAAACAAAATCATTTGAACAAGAATAAAAGGTACCTGTTGGTGCTGGGAAATGACTCAGTGCATAAAGTGTTTACCACCAAAGCAGGTCCTCAGAATCCACATGAAGGTGGACCCTGAAGTGCAAGCCTCTGTAATCCAAGGACTTCAGTGAGAAGGAAGGCAGAGACAGGAGAAACTCCTGGGTGTGTGAAGCCCAGCTAGCTTATTGAATGCAGCTGTGGAATGACATCTAATGCCTCTAATAAGGTGTAAGGCAAAAATAGACACCCAAAGTTATCCTCTGCCTTACACACACACACACACACACACACACACACACACACACACACACACACACAAATACACACACAGTGGCATGCTTGTGCCTTACATACATGAACATGAACACGCATATCATATACATGCATACACCAAAAGAAAAATACAAAGATTTATTTTTATATACCTATACATATATGAATATGCATTTAAACAAATTAGAAATAATAATCTCGGATCTTAGAGGCATATGTTTGTGAGAGAAATTTATTTTCTTACATATTAACTTTCTACTAGTTTTTAAAATTTATAAGCATATATATCAACTTATAATTAGAAAATTACATAAACTTTTCTATTTAGGGGAGAATGTTAATTTTATTCATTTGTGAATAAATTCATTATCTAACCATAGTAATTTTGTGCTTCATAGGAAATTTTGTTGTGTTAATACCATAGAAATATTTTTTGTATATTGGAAGACTAAAGTCCTACAATCATGATAATATCAATGGAAATCAATAATTGTAATTAATTCATTGAGCCAGTAGTGTTTGCTACGTCCTTTGTATAATAGCATACTTATTCCTAAACACATTAATTTAGGGGAAATATTAATGCTATTGCCCAAATTTCTCATGCAGGGTACAGCTGAGATTCAGATCTCACAGTCTATCTAGCATGGCAAATTCATGCCACCCCTCTACTGTTCTCTTAAAGCAATGTTCGCAGTAATATGAACAGGCACAGGACCAGAAATGATTTTCCAGAAAGTACCTCTACATTTCTTGCACCTCTTTTAGATAAATTCAGAAAAGCTGCCAGACAGCAGCAGCCAGCATGAATTTCACGGCTTCTAGAGATGGATGAGAAGTACTGTTTTTCCATGTGTGCAGGATTCAGGTCTATTTTCTTGGTGGGGATGACAGGTACCAGCAGTACCCAAGTCATTATTGGTGTTTCCAGCACTAGCTGTGCCTGTGGGCCCCTCTCACCATCAGGCTCAACCTCCCTGTGACCCTCACTGTCTGGGAGGAAGCCCAGCCGTCCTGTGCGGAGTCCTCCAGGGTCAGGTTGGAAGTCTTCAAATAAGGGCTGTGGTGGCAGTAGCTCAGTGACTGAGACTCTTCCCCTTGCTGGCCAGTCCAAGCTGGAATAGTTACTGTATATACCAGAATAGAAGGGAACCTCAGTTGTCAGAAGTCAGAAAATATGGCAACCAACAAAGAAAACAGCTATGCCATATAGATACAGTTTTGTTTTTTGTAATTAACATAGTGCTACAATATATTTTCATTGTGTGTCGTAAATGGTTTGTCCGAGTGTGATCGCTGCCATTGAAATGATTTGTCTGTTGCTGTGTCTTCATGGGTTTCTTCAACAATTCATACATCACATCTATTCAACAGTTGTCGTCTAGGTGGAAGTTTCTCACAGTCTTTTGTTGTATGTGTTTGGCATAAATGAGCGGAAGGGAAGGAGGGTGACTGCTCAGTTACTGGGGATTCTGGCGGTTCTCCAGAAACACTTTGCTGACGGAAATTTCATCTGGAAGTGTGCACACACCTGGCACTGCCGAACTTCTGCTGGGGGATTCCTACCTCTACTCAAGCAGCCCATCACAGTGACTCCTGGCATGCCCTGTGTCAGGGACAGTAGGATACTTAAGGAAAAAACAGCGATTGAAAGCTTCGACTGCAGTAAGTGCCCGCACCCAGGACTTTCCAGTGAGCCCTCAGTTGAGCCTGCAAAGCAGCCTGCTCTGGCCTTCAGGCGACACAGTTGCGCTTAGTCCAGGCTGAGAGTTTCAGGAGCTGGAAGCTGGGACTTCATGGAGCCTCGCTGGTCTGTCAACTGGCCATGCAGGTGAAGACAACTTTGAACTCCTTGTTGTCCTGTCCCTTCCTCCCAGGTGCTAGGGTTACAGGTGGATGCCGCATTACCCAGAACCCATGAGCCTGCTTAGAGTTCAGTCACCATATCTAGGATGGAAGACAAAGTTTTCTTAAATGATGAGGAATGTATTGCAATGCCAGCTGCCTACAGTAATGTCCATCTGTCAATGTTACTATAGAAAAGAGAACATCTTCACAGAGGCCATTTTTGTCTCTGCAGGAATGAACAGCGTGAGCCAGAAGGAACCCTCTGTTTCCTTTATGAAAACCACAGCATTATTCCTTTGTACTCTTTTGAAAGCTGAAAACAGAACACCTTACCACAAAATGCTAAGCTCTTGTGATTGGCTGCCATTGACTTACCTGTCTGAAGATTTAATGTTTTATATCAACTTGATCTGGAGGCAGAGTGAATACTCACTAGGGAGCTAAGAATCAAAACCGGATCTCTCCAATTTCTTTGCTAGTTTCCTTTGCCCATTTAGTTAACAATCACAAGAGTAATTAGTTATATTAGAAGCTTATTTAAGAAATTCCTTAAGAGATTGGAACTGAAGTTCAGAAGAGAAAGATTGCATTGGTGCTAAATAGTTTGCCACACAGGGGCTCCGCTCTGTGATTGCAATCTAACCAGCTTGCCCCAGTCATCCTGAAGACCGGCTCTCTGGATGAGCAGAAGGCCAGTCCCCGCCCCATCAGTGTCTCCTGATCCAGGAAGCTGCAATGCTCCTGGCACAGTGGTCCAGAGGAGAGAGTTTCTGGTTCTGTTCCAAGGTCATGGGCACCAAGCTCCTCCTTGACTCCTGGCACTTGTGGGAGGCCATATAGGCAAACGGCAGTCCGGCTTTCCGAACCAGCATCACACCAGCAGCAGACCTGCGTCTTCTGCTCTTTCTTTGTTAAAGGCCACTAGTCCGCTCACATTCATTTTCAACTAATGAAGGTGTCCTCTTTGAATGTGTGGAGGGAGGCTGTCCAGAGTGAATCAAGATGGCAATCAGTTGTGGCCTGGGGCCCAAGGAGAGGGGCTCAGTGGAAGTCTGAGCTAGGGCTTCTCACCATGTACTGCTCTCCTGCTTCATGACCCTTCTAGTCACCTTGTGTCCAGAGTTTTTTAACTAGACAGAAGTGCTTATAGCAAAACCCCTCTGTAGCACCCTGTGACCTGATTTGTAAAAGAAAAAAATCTACAATTAAATAGCATAAATACTTTTAAAAGATTGTCTAAATATGTCTGATTAGAACTCCCTTACTGGGGGGAGTTGGATGCTGCAGAACTGGACCACAGGGCCAGGGGCAGTCATAAGCCCCTTAACAGGACTCACTGCCTCCTTCCTGTCTGACCTAACATTCTTGTGACTATCAGGTAAAACTGTGGAATGTATTACCCTAACAGACCACTATTTTCCAGCACCTCAAAACTAAGAATATTATCACATAATGTTGGAGATCTATTATAGAGACACCTTGCTACCCTTGGCTATAACTTGCATAACTCACATTTCCACAAATTTATTTGAAAAAAATGCCTTGATTTATGACTTTATTTTGTTCTGCAACTCTAAAAACTTCATGAAACCATTTCTATGTTAAAATATGTTATTTGGAGCAATCTGAATCTATGCTCCTCGGCCATGGCTACTCATTTTTGGCTCAAAATTAAAGCTCATTCCCTTTGAGATGAGAACTGTGTTATATATTCAACTACACAAAGATGTATATAATGTCAAGAATACTTGCTTGTGAACGCTCTATTTCTTGGTCCATTAATATGTATTATTTTCTTTAAACAGATTTGATTTTCATTTATGCACTGAAATTAACTGCCTATGATAAGTCATAACTAATTCTTTGAGGCTGTTGGTGTTCCATTGGTTCAAAGCCCATTGCAGAACAAGATTTGTGCTAAATAGACAATTCTAGATATCTTCTTAAGCATTTGTAGAAGTGTGTGTATTCTTCGAAAAAGTGTAAGTGTGGGTATTTGAAAACTACTCAGTAGAGAAAAGACATATAATTTATGTACGTGTTAAATAATAATAGGTATATTACACTACTGTGGAAGAGATCTTTTAGTTCGTGCTAAGATGCGAAATAAGCATCGGAACTGTCATGTTTGTCATTTATTTCTTGAAACATCACCAGATTAAGTGTAATACTAAAAGTAGAGGAGAATGTAGCTCTGAATTCCTGTGACAAAATGGCCCTTGAATTGCACCATGCTAGAGAATGTCAAGACTTGTTTCAGAAAGCACGCATTCCAGCTGGAAGGACAGCTAGAGCACTGAATCCACAGAGTTTGGAAAATTTCTCAAAAATAGCCTTTTATTTTGTAAATGTTATACAATAAATACGTAGCATCATTGGGTTGATGTATGTTTTCATTTTTACCACACAATCTTGCAGTTGGCTGAGACTAGTGTAGCAGGACATGTTAAGTGTGATGTGATAAGATACGTAGGTACGTCTGTGCACATGCAGGTCAGTGTGTGTGTGCATGAGTATGAGAGTACAGGGAGGAGTGGATAAAAACATGAAAGAGCAGAGAAATTATATTTCTGAAAATTTTAATAGGAAGGCTTTTCTGAAACCAGACTACTATCATTTAGGAGTGCAAAGCATTCTGCTTTATTTCAAAGCAGAGACTTGCTCATTTTTGAAGGCAAGGCTTTGCTTTGGTAAGCACGACCCTTTTCTAAATAAATATCTTTATTATGAATAATTATATATGTTGTATGAGGATATCCTGTGATGGCTGAATCTTATGCAAATGAGATCAATAAACAAGCAAATGTTTTTCTTGACACATTAACTTCTTAATCAAGTGACTATTAAGGAATATAGAGACAGATAGATTTGTTAGTGGTCAGTTACCAATTGCAGATGACACAAATTACTAAAAAAAGTATTGAATCCAGTCATATGACCTCAGCTGGAATTTGGGTGAAGGTAGGGAAACTAGCAGCTTGATCCCTTAGTTTGGCACAGTGGTCACATAAGTTTGTTCATTACTTTCTGTATTGCTGAGATAAAATAGCCACAAAACCAACACAGAAGGAAAGAGGGAAGAAGAGATGGAGGCGGAAAGGAAGAAGGGAGGGAAGAAGGAATAATTAATTTTGGCTCATGATTGGAGGGTAGAGTTCATGGAGGCAGGGAAGTGGCTAACCATGTTGTGTCCACCATCAGCAAGCAGAGAGGTCAATGACGGTGGTGAGCTTACTTTCTCCTGATTCAGTTCATTACCCTAACCCATTGGAGGGTGTCATCAACATTCAGTGAGATTTTCTTTTCAGGGAAATCTCTAGATATACCATCACAAACATACTACCGTTTTGTCTCTTAGTGCTTCTAAATTATGTCATGCTGGAACTCAAGATTTCCATCATGGATGCCTTCTCCAAATCTTACTGTTTAGGAAGAAAAGTCTCAGTTTCTAGGTGCCATGAAGTCACTTTCTTTATATCACTACCTGTCAACAACCCCTTTGGGGAGAAAATCCCTTTGCTAGACTTTCTGGGTCCTGAATTCTCACTGGTGGCTTGACCCAACAGAGGAAAAGCACCCTATAAATTCAGAAGTTAGCTTTGAAAGAAAACAGAGGACATTTCTGAAAAAACAGTCCCTCTTAGAAGAAACCCACAAAGTTGTTTTTCCAGTCTTGTTCAAAATACTTAGAACTCTCTCCATGATGGCCATTCCCTTTGTGCTCTGGAGGCGACTTTCTTCCTCCAACAGGGATGCGTTTTGTACCTGTTATATCCTAGGTATTGCTAGCACATTTCCTACTGATGGGAAGTCCATTACTAACTGCTGGCAGTTCTCACTAGTAAGATAGCAGGCGAGACTGGAGCGCTGAAGGCTCAACCAGGATGGGATCTAGTATAATACTAGCTTCTTCACTCACATCTGCTACTCAGTTTTCTGTGCCCCACACACCGTCTTATGTTCCATAGGCCTTTCTGCTTGGCAAACAAAAATGTCTTACCTAACGTTTTTCACTCCTTGAAAGGTCAAAATAATTGTTCATTATATGTGTTGAAACATTTTGTAAGGATTCAACATGATTATAAATATTTATATATTCTGAGATTTAAAACGATCCTTTTATGTCATCTTTATTGTCTGTTAATTGAAATGTTTTGGGTGAGAGGGAAGAGAAGGAGCAGCCCATGAAGCTACTTCTGTGTCTAGGTGACCGTCCTCCTGCCTGGCAACTGGGCCCAAGGCATGTCAAGACCCCACTGTTTTCACACACTGGCTGACCGACATGGTCTCTGTTATGGGAGAAGGACAAATGTTAAAATCCTAACTTCTGTTGCATCAGTCTATTCATTAATTGGAAACTGAGTTATTGCATCTGTGGCTAGGTAAAATGAAGCTGTTAAGGTGTGGGCTTTAATATGTTTGGTATCTTGTTTTACCTTTTTGAAGTTCAGAAAGACTTTATTATAGAATATTAGAGAGCTTAAGAGAAGAAAAGAAGGGAGAGCTCTAGTAATGTAGAGCTGGACAGAAGGGACGAAGACTGGACTTCTGTAAAATAGGAGGGTTCCTGAGTAGATAATCCTGGTATCCTTTTAAAAAGGAAGAAATGACACAAAGATAGACATGAGTATAGGAATGACTGTTAAGAGACACAACGGGAAGATGGGTATCTTCAAGGTAAGTAGACTAGAGAGTCATCTCCATAATCTTTAACAAATCAACTTTATTACCTTCATGTCCTTCCAAACATCAAGCTCCCAGAATTGCAAGTCAATACCTTCCTGTGGCTTAAACCGTCACTTTGGGAGTAAGCATCTGGCTATATATTCCTGGAAAATTAAGCAATCTTCATTTTCATAAAGCATGTGAAGCAGATGTTAACCAAGTAATTCCAAACTGTGTATAATATCTATAAAGTTGAGAAGAGGGACGTAAAAGAAAGGAATGAAGTTCTATGAGAGCAGAGACTTGAGGAATCTGTCCTAGCTGGTGAGTCAGAGACTGTTTCCATAAATAAATATTATTTGAGATGAGAGTTAAAGAATGAAGGGAAAAATTTGAAGGAGAATCAAGACAAGGACTCTGTGTTGAGGTGAGGTAGTGTAGTGATGGTGATATGGTGGCAGTATGCACACAAACCTCTGGAGAAAGCCTGATGCAATTGAGAAGCTAAGCAAGGGTACTCTGGTTTCAGCACAGAGGACAAAAGGGTGGTTAAATAGTACAAAAGAAGACCAATAAAGCAGGCAGAAATCACTGTCACGTACATCTTGCTGATAACAATTTTTAGCACCAAATAAAGAGCCCTTAAAGGGATTTATGTTGGAGATAAGAAAAACCCGTTTTCACAGTCCTTGGAAAAGGGAGTTGGAGGGGTTAGTGATGGGAAGAAAACACAGACTCAAGGAGGCTTCCAGAAGGCTGGTTGGAGGGAATGCCAGCTGAACCCCTAAAGAGAGTCAATAGGATATAGAGATGAGTTTATTTGGTTATGTTTAGGAGGAGAAAGGGGAAAATTGCTGATGGCGTAGGTCAGAGGTAACGATGGCCGTTTCTTTCTACCTTCACTTGGAGAAACCAGACCGACTTTGAGCTCAAGTACTGCTTCTGTTTTATAAGTAGTTAAAGCTTCAGGTCGAGGCATCAGGAAGTAATGGACGTGTAAGGAACTCAAAAAGTGTGTTTGGGGTTAGAGATACAAATTCATGGCTCGTGATCAAGCAGATATATGCTGATTGAAACTTTGAGTGTGTTGAGATGTCCAAGAAAGAGGCTACAGGGTAGAGGGAGACAGGAACTAGAAGGGAGAGCTAATTAACTCTGACATTGATTTGATTATTCTCTTGTTTTTGATTATTTCATAAAGAAAGTACTAGACTTGGTATTAAATTACTATTGCCAGATCACTTTTTAAAGACTGAGGCCTTGGAACCAAACCATACATCTCTAACTTGCAGTCCAAACTGGGCCCATTGCTCTTCATAACTTTTTAATCCAAAAAAAGTAAATAAATAAAACAGTCACAGTTAGGTTCTTCCACTGGAAAAATTCTTTTCATGAGCATGATAGATAAAAATAAAGTAAGAATTGATTTTGCTTTTCATAATCTTAAAAAAAAATTGTAGGTATCTTTAAAAACAACCTCCTGTCCACAGGGAGAATGAGGCCTTATCTGATTGTAACTATGATTGGATTTTTTTGTGTGTACTTACTGACATTTGGAACAAGCCCTATCTTTGAATCATTCCATTTCTAGCAGCATCACGACGTTATTTGTAAGTGTTTATTGTCCTTGTTAAACTAGAAATGCATGTTCATGTACTGTTTCCCTCTTGAAGGAAACCCACTGAGCTTGTGTCATTCTGCTGGCCTCTGGAAAATGTGAAAATTATATGTGTGTTAGTTTGGAGACAACAATGTCTGCCTGATGCTGTAGAACTCTGTCCTCCGAGCATGACGTGATCTCTGCCTTCTTGAGCTCTTGACAGCTGTGATTCACTTCCATGACAACAACACAAGACTAAATTCAGTAACAACTTCTGGTGCAGGGATGGGAGGGTCCATGGGGCAGGCCCTGCTCTTCCCCAAGGATATATATATATATATATATATATATATATATATATATATATATATATATATATACATTGAGGAGGCATTTTCTTCAGTCACCCACATATTGCTCCTGATCCTTCAGGAAATGTCTCATATGTGCTCCTGTAATTAATCCCACTTAAACTCATTGATTTAGATAGACTTGTTGTCTTAGACTTAGATAGAATTGTTCCTTTGGTCTGCCATTGGTTCCCTATCTAGAGTAAATTGAAATTTGCTTATGTTTCGCCAGGGAAAGTGTATTCAACATTTGGCACCTAAACAGGGACACAAGAGAACCAAAGATGAACTTCAGAGAAGCATGCATATTCGTCTCTGCTGTGGATTATGGGACCTGTAGCTGAAGCTAAACCATCTGAGGGTGGAGTATCTGCAGAAGAAATCCTGATTGGGCCATCATTTCCCGCGTGACACAGAATGGTATGCCTTCTCATTGTGGTAACAGGTACATTGTACTTGCTTAAGGTGAAAAGATGTGGACCCAAGGCTGCTCCACCTGAAGGTGTGTGTCTGTGGTAGGAATCCCAGCAAGGCCATCTTCCTCTTTGTGGTATGGAGTGGGGTGTTAACACTCACTGGGGTGGAGTGATGGAGATCTGTCTTAGGAGTACAGAAACATCCCCTAAATGGCTGATGGACTAGAGATTATATTGCAGTTCTTCAAAATAATATGTATGGGATGGGATTAGAAGCATGTTCTAACTCTCGGTCTGGGTAATGACACAGGCAACTTGGCCTAGCTGGCGGCCCTGAAAGAACTTGCCCGTGAAAAGGAAAAATGACAGAGGATGCTTTTGTCCATGCTAGCATCTGAATTGACGGGTACTGAAATGTTGTCTTGCTAATTTTTAAGTTTCAGGGGAGCTGCAGAAAGAGTACAGATAGAGGTGTGCTTAATAGCTCCACCTTATATCCAAAGACTTGGAACCCATACAGAGATTCAAAAAGTGAAGAGTGAGAGAGTGAGGTAGAAGTGATAGAATATATCCCTCAGGCCTGACCTTTAACATGAAGAAAGGGAAAATTCATGATTCCACATGCAAGTGGGGCCCATATTTATTGTTCAGTATAAGAAACTATGATAATCAAGGAAATCTCTGCCTGTTAACTGCTTGAAGTAGAAAAGCATTAAAGAGTCTTTCACAGCCTTTCTTATGAGGCCATGGGACATAGGGACAGAGAGGATCATTGCAAGTGCCAACAAGGAGAAGAAATTACTCATCCCTCCATGAGGCAGTGTGAGAAATCGGTCCCTCTTGAGCTGTGGCCACAAAACAATCAAATACATTGCAATAACACCAACCAAGGATGTGAAAGACCTACATAGTGAAAATAAGAAAACACTCAAGAAGGAAATTGAGGAGGACGTGAGAAGATGAAAGATCTTCCATACTCCTGGATAGGTAGAATTCATATTGTGAAAATAGCAATTCTACCAAAAGCAATATGAAATTCAGTGCAATACCAATAAAAAAATCTCAGCATCATCCTTTGCATAGTAGATAAAATAATTTCAAAATTCATTAGGAATAACAGAAGGCCTCAGATATCAAAAACTATTCTCAGCAAAAGAAACATCTTGGGAAGGATCACCATACCCAACCTAAAGCTATACTCTAAAGCCATAGTAACAAAAACAGTATAGTAACAGAGTAACAAAAACTGCCATAAAATCAGACCAACCAGTGGAACAGAACTGAAGGCCCAGCCCTTAGCTCAAGTAACTATAGCTACTTGATCTTCAACAAAGGTACCAACAAAGTACGCTGGAGAAAAGACAGCATCTTCAACAAATGGTGCTGGAAAAATTTGTTAAACACATGTAATAAAAAATGAAATTACCCCCACTCCTCTTTCCATTCACAAAAGTCAACTCCAAATGGATTAAAGACCTCAATATAAGACCTGAAACCCTTAAAAACCTGGATGAACCAATCAGGGAAACTCTCCAAGATATAGGAGTGGGAACAACTTCCTGGACATTATCCCAGTAGCCCAGGAAATTTAATAATCACTCAACCAATGGGATCTCATCATGCTAAAAAGCTTTTGTACAGACAAACTTACCATAAAAAAGCCAACAGATCAGCCAACATATTGGGAGAAAATCCTCACCAGCTATACCCACAAGCAGGAGCCTAATATCTAGAATCTCTAAGTACTCAATAAAAAGTAATAAAAACCAATAACCCACTCAAAAAAATGGGGCAGTGAGCTGAATAGGGAATTTACAAAGGGGGAAATTCAAATGGCAAATACTTGAGAAAATGTTCAACATCCAAATTCATCAGGGAAACGCAAATCTAAACAACTATGGGATTCCCTCTTACTCCAGCTAGGATGGCAATCATCAAAGAAAATCTAACAACAATAGATGTTGGTAAGATGTTGGGAAGAGGAACCCTCATTCACTGCTGGTGGGAGAACAAATTTGTACAACCACTAGGGAAATCAATACAGAGACTCCTGAAAAGGATGAAATAGAGTTAGCACCTGACCCAGATAGTCTACTGGGCATCTACCCTCAAGGCTCCTCTTTCCAATACAGAGACATCAGCTCCACATGTTTATAACTGCTCAATTCACAATAGCTAAGAACTGGAATCGACCCAGATGCCCGTTGCTATACAAATGGATAATGAAATGTGGTACATATATCCAATGAAGTTCTACCCAGCATAAGAAAAAAATGACATAATGAAATTTGTAGGAAAATGGATGGACTTGGAACAGACCATATTAAATGAACTCATGCAAGCACAGACAGACAAATGCTGCCTGTTCTCCCTCATCTTTGGTTCCTAACCTGGAACAGCTTGAGTTTCAGACATATATGGCAAGCAACTAGAGGGACAGGTATGAGGGGTAGAGTGATCTAGGGTTTGGGGAGTCGAGTGGCAACCCCTGAATCCTAAGTTTTTATCTCAAGTACACTGAAGAATCTACGGTCCAGACAGAGAGTGATTTTAAACAAACACCACATTTTATTCAAACATTACTGGGATAAGGGGGAAGGGAAAGGAGTGGCTCGATGAACTCATAAAGACCACCAGAAAAGGAAAAGAGGTAAGAGGTGCATGCTTTTAAAGAGAGTTAGGAAATGGAATCCATGATGAAGTTCTTTTCTCTCCTCTGGCCAGGCCAGAGATTCCACGCTCCACCTCCTCACAGAACAAGATCCATGTGCCCAGATACTGCCTTCTGGCTGGGTTAGCGTTTGAAAGTGTGTTGGAGGAGGGTCCTCGTCAAGCTATCATTTTATTGGTCTGGACCTAGGAGGGACTCACCTTCATCTTGGTGGGGCAAAGTCTTGACTAGGGAGGTGCCCTGATAGGTGTGCAAAGTTGTGACATGGCCATTCCTATCTGGTTCTACCTATCTGGCCTAGACTCCCACAGAAAGGTTTGAGGGGAGACAAATGGGAGATCTGGGGGGAGATATACACAAAACCAAACCCAAGTTGAATAGATACCCTAGAATCCTAACTCTTGGGCAGTAGGCTAAAAGTCAAAGCCCTACAAAAGAATATGGTGGTGTCATATGGTGAGAAGGGACCTGGAAAGTGCGGGATGAAGCTTAACCCTAAAACATTTGGCACTGGCTTGTAACTCCCAGCAGCAGAAATAGGTTACCATCCACATTGAGTTGTTGGTTAGAGAGGCCTATGAGGTCTCCAAAGCAAGACAGGCTTTCGTCAAAGCACTTGATTACCTGCCGGAGGCATAAGATAAGACCCTATCGCTGAAGACACCATAGGGTGTCAAGCCACAACATTGAGAAACCTAGCTAGAATCTGGAAGGAAGCCAGTTCCCAGATGCTTAGTATAGTGCTGGAAAGTGGAAAAAAGGCCAAAATGTTTGGAAGAAAACAGGGGACATGGATAAAAGACAGCAACCATCATGACAAGATGTGCAATAGGGACACTCAACCTGGGCTCTCCAATTGGCTAAGAGAGCAGCTCAGTGGCAAATAACCCATTGCTGGAACCTGGATCCAAGCCAGATTCCTCTGGAGACCAAGATTCTGGACTCCGAGGAGAGGTCTCCACTGACCATGGCCTAAAGAGGGGCTACACACATTATAACCTTGCCAACTGACATTGCTTGTCCCACTTAACCTATGCTGATCTCACTCTCCACTGGAGAATCTGTTTTTATCTTTCAGAAGGCAGTGAGAACCAGGGACAACCTAATTCTACAAACATGATCGGAAATGATAGCTGACTCCCTGGGAGGAGATGAAACACCCCTCACACATCAGCTAGGGCCCAGGTGAAACCACAGAGGAAGGAAGTGGAGAGATGAGCAAGAGAGCTGTGTCCACAGTGAGCCTGACAACCTACACCAGGGTGATGGAGACAGACACTGAGAATACTCAAAATGTTCCAAAACAAAAACCCAGAAGCTGATAAGAGCTCAACACTAAGGTAGACTTAAAACTCACCCACCATGACTCAGGGAACTTTGCAGAAAGGGGGGAGGAAAGATTGTAAGAGCCATGGTGGGGGAAATATCCAGAGGCATGCCACCTCCCCCCCCCATGACTTTCTGCTGCTCGCACAACCCATAGCCCTCACTCCCATGGAGGATTCCAGCAACCCCACTGAGGAGGGGCCTCTGTGGAATGGGGCAGGGAGGAGGGAAATGGAGGTACCAACATATGATGTGTTCATACAAAATTTCTACCTAATGAAAAGTTAAATGTTAGTTTTAGATAAGTTAAAGTAGAAGTGGACTATAATATTTGTAAAGAACACCTTCCTTGTAGAAACTACCACTACTATTGTGATGATACTGGCAGGGGAATGTGTATTGGCCTTTTCCTATGATATAGATAATTTAAATGACATAGTGAATTATTAATACATATTTATAAAATCAATTTAATTGAGTCATTTAATTCTTCAAAGTGTATAATTTATTCATGCTTTCCAGGTGAAAACCTGAAACATCTCGCTCCAGTTCACACCAATAAGAAGCACTGCACTGGATTCAAACCTTGACCTTACTTAACTCTAAGGCCCTACTTTCATCGAGTGTGCTATGTGACTTATGATTTTCAGAAGACAAAACAGAGACCTATTATTCACCTTTCATACTATAATCATTGCTGCTACCCCCATCAGGTCAAATGTGATGCTCAGGGTCATTTTCAATAATGAAATACATCAGGCATCCGAGCTGATTGCCACTCTCAAGGTTGTTAATGAAAACAACTCAAAGTCAATGGGTACCTGATGCTCAGTGCAGTGTCCTCACAGCCTCCATAGCCTGCAGAACTCTCTGATATCCAGGTCCATTTTCCTCAGCAGGGCTTTCACTTCATACTTGAGTATATTTTCCCCATCTGTCCTCAAATCTTTGCAATCAAGTGATTTCATACAATTGATGACAAAGTGACCCTTGAGCCACCATTTTGGATGATTTGAGGCCCTTATTTAGTTTATCTCTGGTAGCTTTTCTTTAGTATCCTCTGAGGTTATAAATGACAACTTAAGTTGAGCACATTTTGGTTGTATCTGTATTTGTCAAACTCACTGGCCTGAAAGACCTTGAACCCGTGTGGGAATAAACACATAGAAATGTCTAAATTACTTAAACATATTTCCTCTCAATCAGAAATATGAGTTCTCAAAAGTGTTTCTGGAAGCAGTTGGTCATTTTAAGACCCACCAGAAAGAAGAAGAATGTAATATTTACTTTTATTTTTAACTTTAATTGTTTTGGATCCAAGAATTTATTGTAATGGGGGAGAGAGATAATGGGTCAGAGAGAGAGAGAGAGAGAGAGAGAGAGAGAGAAGAAGGGAGAGAAAAAAGGAGGGATAGAGAAGGGGAGGAAACGTGGGGTGCACACATCTGGGAAAGTGAGCTTACTATGTACCATAGTATTGTGCTATACACATGTGCACACATAATTCTTATAATAGCACAGTGAATTTTCATTTTATAGGTAAGTTAAGACTCGGGCTGAATACTGTTGGTTAGTAAGGTCAAAACTAACATGGTAGACACAAGTCTGTTGGTACCATAATGGTGATGCTCATCTGTGTATTAAGCTTTCTCTCAGAGACACTCTGCCAAGTACTGGTATTTGTCAATATTTGGCCCAATACCATCTTCATCTGATGTCTCTTGGGTACTGTATTAGTCAGGGTTCTCTAGAGGAAACAGAGTTGAAAGAATGGATTATAGTAAAAGGGAATTTATTGGGGTAGCTTACGACAGTCCAACAATAGCAATATGCAGGCCCACAGGTGAAGGAACCAGTAACTGTTCAGTCCACGTGGCTGGATGTCTCAGCAGTCCCAATCCAGCCCAGAAGGCCTGATGGCTTCCTGGGGAGCTGCTGCTCTTCAGTCCAAGATGTGAGACCGAGGAAACTGGGTTCTGATGTCCAGGAAGGGTGGGAGAGCAGGATGCGAGTTCAAGTCTCGAACCAGCACCAGCAGCCAGGGGAGGAAGGAAGAAGAAGGAAGTTTTCCTTCCCCCCAAGCTTTCTTGTATCCAGTCTCTTCTGGAAGGCCCACCACTTGGGGGAAGGGCAACTCAAAAGGAGGAACCTCCTCCTTTATCAATCCTTTCTGCAGACAAGCTCAGAGACCTGCCCAAGATGACTGTAGATTATTAAACAAGGCAAGTTGACAATAAACTTAACCACCACAAGTACATATTAAAGAATGGTTCCTAGGTTCTTTCATTGACCTTCCATGATGGTCTCCTGGGGCAGAACCCCAAAGATTGCATAATCTACTCTTTGGGTAACTTTTCAAAATTGTAATATGTGAGAGGCTAATGTCTGAGATTAACACAGTGGAAAGGGACTGGCATATTCTGGGTTTCAATCCCACTTGGGTCGTGTCTAGCTCTGTGACTGTTCAGATCTCTTCACCTTTCTGTATTTGCATCATCTAACTGGTAAAGTGAAATGTTAAGGCAGAATTTACTTTGCAATTTTACAGACATTTTAAACAGACAGTCACACTATGGGACATGTTACGATTTTTTGGGTCTACTACTTCTATGTATAAATCCTGTTTACAAGGTAATGTGGCTGAATTTAACAGATACGTTGAACTCTAGAGTAGAGTAAAGCCCAGCACTGTAGCCAGGGATAACTGAACCTGGGAACAGAGTGACTGGTTTCTTTTTTATATATATTTTATTTATTTGCAAGCGGAGAGAAAAAAGGGAATTGGCCCACCAGCTGTTGCAAACTAACTCATGATCTGTGTGCCACTCACTCGGTGCCATCTGGCTCTAGGTGGGAGCCAGGGAATCTATCCGGGGTCATGAGGCTTTTCAGGCAAATGCCTTAACCACCGAGCCATCTGTCCAGCCCACAACTGGCTTCTTTCCTGAATTCCAGTATTCCTTGAGATAACACTGGAGATCAGTGACATGTGGGAATAAGGTACACTTTCTGTGGCCAGTATACATTATCATGGCAAATAAACTACATTTCCTGCTTGAAAACTTTGTAACTGATAGCAAAAGCTCCCTGATCTATTTTAGCTAAGAGGTCTCTAAGAGTATTCACGTAAATGCAGGAGCATGTATTTCCTTGTAGCCCACAGACTGTGCCAGCCTTTACCGGAAAAGTAACTGTGTCCTCAATGGCTGTTTATATTCACAATTAACTGATGTCTGGGGAGAATATGCATCTGCCTATGGAGGGGACCATTTAGCATTATCCCATGGAATGCAGGGACACATATTTTAGGAGCCTGGAAGAAAACATAGTCTTTATTTTAATCTTCTATGGCTTGTCCAGTACATGTTTACTAAATGAGTGTTTCTTACTAAGGCCCTAAAATAAGCTACTGAATATTCATACACACTGAATGCAATCCGAGAAAAAGCCAGGAATAGCCCCTCAGAGTGCACACTCCTACTCCCCATCTGTAACCATTAGGATGAAGGACTGCTGTCGTATCACGGAGACACTGAGCCTTTCATTCAACCAATATTGGCGGATTGCTTATTGTGTCCAAAACACTCTAAGCAATGGAGCTTTACAGCTTTCTTTTTATTTAAGGAGTAGAAATTGCCTGAAAACAAGAATGATGGTAAAGAGTATATATTCAACAAACAGTTATTACGCTCATACTAAATGATATTGAGTTCATACTAAATGATAGGCCTTGATGGTTCAAATAATACACTTTTAAAAGAATGATAAAATCATTTCTTTCACAGTATGTTTGATTTTGAGAATAAAAAGAAGTGAATATAAAGCATATTGTATATTATATGACATCAAGTAGTATGCAATGTGTGTGCACATTGAAGTGAGTTGAAAAGCAACTGATTTAAACAAGAAACTCAGTAAAAACAACAAGAAGATGAAATAAGATAGAGCTTTGACGGCGGTCGAGGAAAAGATCCGATGTTAGAAAAGGTTCTTGGCAGGTGTTACTGTAAAACAATGTCGTGAAAGCCAGTGAGTGCTCAGTGAGGTCAAGCAGAAGGGAGGTGGTAGATAGAGAACATTCGCATAGGACGAATGGGGAGATCAGACAACAGAAGGCCTTTAAAACATGGACTTCAACTTTCATTCTAAGTGAAGTGAAAAGTCGGCAGGGTTTGAATAGAAGACTGTTTTGATTTTTTTTATTTAATTTTTTTACTTGACAACATCCATACAAATAGGCACTATCCCATGACCATAATCCCCTCACACCTTCTTCTTTTTCACAGAGACCCTCCATAGAGTCCTTACTATGTTGATGTTATCGTTTCCCCTCCTATGTTGCAGGTCTTATGTAGGTAGTGTCAGCCACTGTGACGTCATGGACACTTGCTGGTGGGGATGTGGGGAAAGAGGAATCCTCATCCACTGCTGGTGGGAATACAAATTTGTGCAGCCACTACGGGAATCAGTTTGGAGACTCCTCAAGAAGCTTAAAATAGACCACCATTTGGTCCAGCATATAACCTAAAGACTCCTCTTTTCTACAGAGCCACTTGCTCAGCCATTTGTCACTACTCCATTCACAATAGCTAGGACCTGGAATCAGCCCTGATGCCCATCAATGAATGAATGGTCAATGAAGATGGGGTACATACACAGACACAATGGGTTCTATTCAGTGTAGGAGAAAATAAAACAACATTTGCAGGAAACTGGATTGGCTTAGAAAAAAATCACAGTAAGCAAACACCCAAGCACAAAAAGACAAGTGCCGCCCATTGTCCCTTCTATGCGGTTCCTAACCTGGAACAGCCTGCGTTGTGCGTAAGTGGCTACACACATCACAACATCTCTCAATAAACTAGACTACAGACATTTCCTCATGCATTGGATATACACCTAACAGTAGGATTGCTAGGGATATGATGAGTCTATTTTTATTTATTTTTGTGGATAATTTTTGTCTGAAAATTCCACAGGTTTTATAATCACTGATTATATTTACAGTCCCACCATAAGTGTGTAAGGGTATAAGAGTTCCCTTTTCTTTACACTTTTTTTACTGTATATTTTGATTATTTGATAATCACTATTCTAATTGCATGTGAGAAATTATGTATTTTGACGCTGAGTGCATATATATTTTTAATTGTTTTACCTTTGTGGTTAATAATTGTTGGGTTTGTGGATAATTTTGTGACAGCTTTTTCTTAAATGTATATATGTGCATTTGGGAGTGTCTATGCAGTGGGTTACTTCAGATGCCACCTTCAGGGATGCAGGGATGCTGTTCAGGATTTTTGCTTTTGTTTTTGAGACAATGTCTTTCTTGGCCTGGGTTTACCAATTAGGCTATATATTGGAACAGAGGGACCCAGTAATCTGCATCTGCCTGTCTCTGCCTCCCCAGTACTGGGATTACAATTGCCCACTGCCCCACCCTATGAATACTGTGGATTGGTCTCAAGTCCTCAGGCTTGCAAGGCAAGCTTTTTAAGCACCAAACCAATTTATAATACCTTTTGACAGAAGTTGGTTTGTTTTATGTAGGTATAGCCACCATTGCCATTTTTGGTAACACATTTGCACGTTGTATCTTTTTACTTTAACTTACTTGTTTCCTGAGGTGTAAAGAGTTTCTTGTAAGAAGCCTAAAATTGCACCTTTTTCTAAAACCTATCCAATTACTCTGTCAGCGTGGACACATTATAAATACCATAATTCGCTTTTATTTTGTGTTCTTACATGTATTTTTATATTTACTTTGGTAGCTTATTTTTAAACTTACAGCTTAAAATGAGAAGTGATTCACTAACCATCGTTTCAATTATACTATGTTCTCTATTTGCTCATATATCTGACTCTACCAGTGAAGTTTAGGTTTTCCTATACAATCATCTTCCTCTTTGGGGCCCTTTAATTTCATTTCAAAGATCTCTTTAACCTGTTCTGTTAAGAGGGCCTGAAGATGATGAACTCCTCGGCTGATGTTAAATGGGGAGCATCATTTTGTCTTCTCTTTTTCCGAAGGTCAATTTTGCCAGGTACATTGTCCTAATTATTAATTAAGTAATTAATTTACTTTTATCACTTTGAATATATTATCCCATTGCCTTATGCCCTACAAGATTTTTGCTGAACAATTTACTTTTAATCTTATGAGTTTCTCCTTATATGTGATCACATTTCTCTTGCTGCTTTAAGATTCTCTTTCTTTGAAATCTGACAGTTTGACTATAATGTGTCTCAATGTAGAATTCTTATAAGTTAATTTTATGTCCTTTAGGATTTCCATCTGTCTTGTTTCTATACTTTGGAAGTTAACAACCCCAATTTCTTTCAATAAGATTCTGGCCCTTTCTTCTACTTTTGGAATGTCTGGAATGTCTAAAATGATTGATTGTTTCTCAAAAATGTGTCCTCCAGGCCCCTTACACTTTATTCATGATTTTACATTTTTTTATATTCTCTTATGACTGGATAATCTCTCAGGACTTGTTTTCAAATTTTCTGATCTTTTTTTTTTGAGCTTTATGGAGTATACTATCCAATAACTCTAGAATGAGTTTACAGTTATTAAATCATTCAGATTCATAATTTCACAGAATTCTATATTTTCTATTTTTAAACTTATTTATTGTTAATAATTAGGAACACTGTATGAACAAGTCTTATGATGGTACCACCATTTCTTGGTCTCCCTGCCCCCAATCTGCTGAGGGCCCTGCCCTCCCCAGTGGGATTGTTCATGGGATCGGGGGTTATGAGCTGTACAAGCAGTTCCCATTCTGGATCTAGCAGGATCTCTTGGTGTTGTGTGACACTTTGTGGTTCATTCAGCAATAAGGTCTTTCCTTAGGCCTGGGACAGGTATTCAAGAACTTTGACAGAATTCTATCTGGTTTTGGGGACATTGTGGGTCTCTTTGATCAACAGCTCAGTGTAGGAAGGAACCAATAACTGGGACAGGGAATTGCACACCTGAGTAATTTTTCTTGGGGTTAGCCTTCTGCCCATTCTATTCATGGCCGGTCTTACCACGTCGTGCCCACAGCTTCATCAGGAGCTTATTGTATGAAAATTAGGATTTTATGGTATTGATTAAATATTAGTTTAGTTTATTGCATGAGTTCCCCACCTTTCAGCCCTCCCCCTTAATTCTTTCCATCCTCTTTTACAGTCTCAGTTCACTGACCGGTTTTCTTATTGTTCAGGCTTAACCTGGTTATGAGCCACATATGAGGGAGAATATGCAGCACTTGACTCTCTGTTCTTGTGTGAGGTCACTAAGAATGATCTGCTCCAAGTCCATCCAGTTTTCTTCAAATTTCATTGTATTGATATCCATTCATTCAGTGATGGGCATTTGGGCTGATTTCAGTTCTTACCTATTATGAATTGAGCTGCTATAAACTTGGTTGAGCAAATGTCTCTGTGCAGAGGCATGAAATCTCGAGGGTAGTTGCCCCATAGAGGGATAGCTGGGTCCATTGTTAGCTCTATATCCATCTGATTCAGGAGCCTCCACACTGCTTTCCATAGTGGTTGTACAAGTTTGCAATCCCACCAGCAGTGAATGAGGGTCCCTTTCCCCCCCACATACTAGCCATCATCTATTATCATTGGAATTTTTAGTGATTGCCATTCTCTTTTTTATTTAAGTTTCTAGCATTTGTCTGTAATATTCCTGCTGATCCCAATATGCCTCTTGATGTCAGTTGTTTTAAACTCTGTGTCACAAAGTTATCGTTACATTCATAATCTCACAGTGGTTACCTCTACCTACATGAGACCTGCATACCATGAGGGCAAAACAATGATGCCACCAAAAATAGAGGAGGAACAAGTTGTAAAAAAATGGGGGTTTCAGTGGAGAGGAGATAAAGGATGTGAGACAAAGGAAGAGGATCTCGATCAGAGTACATTCTGTCTATGTTTGGAGATTGTCATTAAAGAGTTTAAAGAAGAAAAGAAGTGTCAGATAAACATAGTTGTTTTTTTCCCAGTAGGGTATATTTTGGCTTCTTTAGAACCTGACTTTCTGTTTAATTGCTGTCCGTAAATCTGTATCAGCATCTGTGTATTAGAAAAGTAGCCATCTCTTCAATCTTCAGGGCCCCTGGACATTAGCCTTTCCCATCAGCCAGACCAGAGATTCTGGAAGATCCCAAGGAGAACTAAGATCTGTTTTGATTCTTTTTTCTGTTCATTCTGTATTAAATGGGCATTCGTAATGTTGCAATGTGGTAACTTGCAGTGCAAGTACTCAGAGATGAGGAGGGCAAAACCTTCTTTTGTAGGTTTCAGAGAAGTGCCAGCATTGTCTAAATAATCCAATTATTTCCATTTTCAAAGAGAAGCTTAGAGTTTGTAATTTTCTTCTGCGTGTGCTGGTCAATGTCAGCGTAGGATCTAGAATAACCACCATCCCAAAAACCACCTTTCCCTCTCCTAGGTGGCTAGTTCTTTACAGTCTCAACTATTAGGTCCTATGAATGCTTCCATAGCGATAGAGGAAAAGTCATTCCTCTGAGGAGTAAGTACCCAGAAGTTTTGATGAAACACCTTGTTTTTCAAAGCAGAAGCTGGAAGTTATGGACTTTCCTCTTGATATACAGTACTATTTCAGAGGCAAAGATTTTGGCGAAAAGGTTTCTGGAAGTTGTTTTCTGTCCTGAAGCGTATAGTTCTGTGTTTGCTTGGAACATGGAAGCCTTTAAATTAGTGTCTGTATTTCGAGGGGAAAAATGGTGATGAAGGGAATCCTTGGGTTTCCTATGATGCTATCTTTTAGAAGTCATCATCCAATACTGATTTGTTTTGAGCAGATAATTATTACTCACCACTCAGAGTTCCCAGAAATATTTAAAAAATAAACTATTCATGGTTCTAGATGCTCTACACGTGGAAACTACTGGGCCCTGGTTTACTATGATCAATCTGATTTTATTCACCATCATAGGAATGCTTGGAGAATAACAAGTTGCAAGCCTAAGACATCATTAATAGAAAGATGATTAACAGAGCAGCTTAAGATATCACTAACAGAAAGATGATTAATAGAGCAGCCTAAGACATCATTAATAGACAGATGATTAATAGAGCAGCCTCTTTGATTAAATTCTATTTGGGGAGTATTTTATGATACTTTATATAGACAATGTGCTTTTTAAAAATGTCTTTATTCTCCTTCAGAAGAGCCAGTCATATGCTTCCTACCAACTTCCCCAAAGCTGTGTGTCTTTTACCAGCTCTCCTTCTGCTCTTTACATTCTTCAGACTCTGACTAGCTTTAGATCTTCCCGATGCTTCCTCCCACTCCACAATATGGGCATTGTTTATCCAGTCATCTTATGAACTGTGGATAAGAATGTATCTTTTCAATGGTGCTCATCTCTCAATCATTGGTTTTTACCATATGTAAATAACAGTAAAACCTAAGGTAAAACAAGTTCCTCAAGGAAACAGTGTATTTAAGAAAAGATGGAAAAGGGTTGGCAAGAGAGAGGATTTAGTTATGATTTAGTCCTAAGAAATCATCTACCAATCTGAGAAAAAAATGTAAATCTACTTTTCAATGGTTGCTTTTGAGGCAAAGAGCCATCCTTTCATAACCTTGCATGGATCAGGGTGGACGTGCTCAGGTTGCACTTAGGAATCTTGATGGGCTTTGGATAAATTTTTGACTGAATGTATTGGTCACAGAGGGTCTCTGTTAAGTGTTTGAGCTTCCAGCACTCTGCAGCTGGTGGGAGACATGTCTTAGTTCTGAAGGGACAGCATTGCATGCTACAGAATGGCAAGATAAAATCAGCTGCTGCCTGGTTTCTGTAATTCATGACCTTTCTTCGGTAGTGTCCTTCATCACAGAGAAGAAATGCTGCGGTTAGAAAGGTGCTAAAAGTTCATGCCAAATGCAGTCAGAGACATCCCTTCGGCTCTGGCAGAAAAATAAATGTAAAATAAATTAGCCTTTTACAACTTTGCAAAACCCAACACACTGTGAACATTTATCAACTAGACCATGAAAAAAATTGACTGTCTTTGAGAAAGCAATTAAAAACAAAAATTGATGCAACCTAAGTCCAAATAATATAAGCTTCAGTAGAAGAAATGTGAAAATGAAAGTGCTGGAACTTCCCGGCTCCCTCATATTTTGTGACTCAGGAATTTTGGATCATTTTGAAGACTGATAACTGGGTGAACAGGATATTGCTCAAGTTAAAGTCTGCTTAATAGTAAAAAGAAAAGGCATGTAACAAATGATTAAATTCTTATCTCCTCCCCTCCCTAATCAGTGAGCACAAGGACCTATACTTACTCAGTGTGTCGTCTAAGAGACACTGGTGATATTCTAGAGAGATTTTTGTCTGGTTCTAGTTTTTTCTCTCTCTAGTATTTAGAGAATAAATACTGTATAATTCATACTTAATAGTCTTTAATTATTCCAATTAAACAATAATAAAAATGAAATCAAACAATTTTAAAATACACCATGATTGAACAACATAAATTATTGATTACTTAAAACCTGTAATAATAATGTCATATAAATAAATAGAAAACAGCCCAAAGTGAATGGGACCAATTCAAGAAAAAAAAATTAACAAATAATATTGAGATTGCAAGAAACAGAGCTTTCATAAAAATTCAAAGAAATTGATGAGTGAGAGGTGGTTCATCTCCTGCCAGGGTTTCAGCTATCATTTCTTGTCTTGTTGATGAATTTCGGTTGTCCTTGGCTCTCGCTGCCTTCTGATAAAGAAAAACAAATTCTCCTGTGAGCAGTGAGATCAGCATAGGCTAAATGGGAGAAGCACTGTTAATTCAGAGAGATCTTGCTGGGTGTGATGGAACCTCCAGAGGCTGTCTCCGACCTGAACATTGACTGACTGCTGCTCTCGAAACTCATAAAGCACAGCCCCACAGTGAACACCAGCAATCCCAGTGAGGAGGGCCACTGGTGCAATGGGGGCAGGGAGGAAGGAAGTGATGGTACCAACTCATGATGTGCCCATACAAAGTTTCTACTTAATAATAAATAAATAAGAAAAAAATCAAAGAAACGACCACAGAGATATACAGGGAACCCAGGCAGGGGTGCAGAAAGCAGGAAAGATTCCTCCATGAAAATGTGTGTGTGATTTCCCGAAGGGCACAGTTTTAGAACATGTTTTAGTAACAGTTTAGTTGTTCTTGATGCTTTCTTTGCATTTTGTTGCAAATGCTTATATAGCTGTGTGACCCCTCACTAGATTCAGTCCAGTCCAACATATATTTATTGCTCTGGTCCTGTTCTTTGACTAGGAAGATACAAAGTTAACTACTAATAATAGCTGACATAGTCTAAGCTTTTACTATGGATTTTTCAGTAGCATACCTGAGGTACAAGTTTATAAGCTGAGAAGGGCAGACCAGAGCTATGGTCTGGTTATAGAGTCTGAGTGTCAATTCATTCTGCTGTATGTTGTCTAAGAGTATAGGGAGGAATTTATCATGACTAGTAAAACTCTATAAGAAAGAATATATTGCACATCACCTTGAAAACTTAGTTGGATTTGGCTTACTAACAAGTAGTTGATGGGGCTGAGGAGATGGATCAGTTGGTACAATACTTGTCCAGTACCCATATAAATGCTGCCCATGGTGGTTTAGGCCTGTAAAACCAGAACTGGAGAGTGGGAAATGGGTAAATTCCTGGCGCTTGTCAGCCAGCTTAGCATACTTCATGAGGCCAATGAGAGATTCTGACTCAAAAAGGGGTAGGAGGTAGGCAGTATACCTGAGGATGACACCAGAGCTTGTCCTCTGGCTTTCCATACACATACCCTTACAGACACATATACACATGTATAACACCTACATATACAAACACGTATATTAGTCAGAGGAAAATTTTTTATTGTCCATAATGAGTTACATTATTTAATGGGCAAATGATGAGTTGTTATCCCCAGTTCCCCAATGCCCCCCCTCCCATCCCCAATCAGCTGGATATCCTCCTCCATGGGTCATCTGGATCAGTCCTTGTGGCAGGGGACCATGGATAGCCTAGTACTTAGCTCGGTTCTCCTGGCCCAAGTGTGTTGTTACTGAGGGGTGCCATGCCTCTGATAATCTCCCCCACCACGGCTCTTACAATCTTTCCATCCCCTCTTCTGCTCAGTTCCCTGAGTCGTGGTGGGTGAGTATTAAGGCTGCTTAATTGTGAAGAACTTATGTGTCGCTGTACTTCTGCTTTAGATTGTGTCCAAAATCATTGATGTCTGTCTCACTGGCTTATCCTGTGTTAACTGATTGGCTGTGACTCTGGATCACTTGTTCATCCCATCATTCTCTGCGGGGTTCCATATGGATCCTCCATGGTATGTCTGGGGTGGCTCATCTCTTGTCAGGATGTCAGCTATCGGCCTGCAGTTCATTGGTAGGGTTGGAGGAGCCACAGCTTAGACACAGGAAATTTTTACACAAAGAAACAGCTTCAGAATATTGGGAGCATCCTGTGAAAATACAGAATTTTGTGGCAGAAATCACCAGCAGCTAACCTGGGGACAGTCCATTAGACGGGTTTCTAGACTTGTTCTCACATGAACAAATAACACACATGATCTGCTCAGGCAAGGGAAATGTTTCCATTCTGTATTTAGAAGGATGACTATTGTCACTGTAAAGCCCGTGTGGCTGAGGCAGTAACTAGGCTGCTTAGGAATCGGACCATTAATGAAAGTATTAGAGCCAGTGAGAACCAGCACTGTCATATAAGGCTGGTGAAGTCAGAAGAGACAGGGAAGTAAGGCATGATTGTGTAGCTGGAGAATTATAACAACCATTTCTTTTACAAAACTGTTGGTCCCCTGGCTTAGCATCATAGAAAAACAGAATTATAGCTCCTCCTCTTATGTTCCTTTTGCTACAAGTTTAGGTTAACGTCTTAAAGAACTGTCACAGCAGCATTTCCTAGGACGCTAGATTTAAATAACTGCTTTCCAGGCAAGATAATAAGGTGAATATGCTGGTAGCATTTGTGCTTTCAAATAAAAATCTTCACTGGTGCCATGATCCTCCAGAGGCCTCTTCCACAAGGGGAATTCTCAGTGGACATCTGTTGATTTTTCTGGTCAGTTATTAACACACTCAACTTTTTATTTACTACCTTTTAAAGCCAAAGAAAAGTGTGGTTCACACTGAAAAGTCAAGGTTTCTTAGGAGAGATAGTGAATAAATGGAGTTCCTAAAATCTGCTGTCTCTTCAGTCTCCAGGCATATTCTCAGCTCTACCTCTGAGACTCACAATGGGAAGGTGGGAAGGAGGAAATATCCCCTCCAAAGGACTATTCATCTCTCTCCTGTCCACCTATCCAGACCACTCAGTGGATAGAAATGCAGGAGCTACTTCCACCGGTTGTCTTTGGACATACAAAAATTAGCCTGAATCAGAGATACATAAACTTTTGGCTAAGTTAAGGTCAGGATCCTATGCCAATTTACTTCATGGACCCTAAATTCTGGTTTCTCTTCCAGGATGCCCTTCAGAGGTCATACAAGCATAAGAAAGACAGGATGCACATTTAAGAAACCCAAATCCAAAGCTGCTACCAGTGCTTATCTAGATGGTATGTTGTGCCCCTGATTTACACAAGTTTATGCTCGTGGAGTGTGCAGCACCCATGTTGGATCAGAGAAGCTTGTTTTCACAGACGGCAGGGACTACCTGAGAGACTCAGAACTTACCCAAGTGCCACGAGGAAGCAACGGTGAAACCTTAGTGTTAAAGGAGACACCTTGTTCACATCTGCAGGGCTCAAGGGACCTTGCTGAAGAGGTGACCAAGGAGGCAAAGAAGGGGAAGGAGAGCTTTGCAGCTCTGTATTTCCGACACGAGGTCTGTTGCATTCCTGACTTCACAGCTGCTGACTTTACCTGCTCAATATCGGGCCATCAACTTGTCACCATGGGTGATGGAGGCTGGCAGAAGTAAAATAAAGGAAGACCTCAAAGTAGTAGATGGACTGCTTGGAGGGAGGAGAGGTTTTCTGGAAGTATGGCAGAGTGAGGCAAGAAAGTGGGATAGGAAGGGTCTGTAAACAAAATACATTTTGTACATATATAAATATAGTCAAAAAAGAAAACGAACACAGATGAAAGGCAAACCCTACACCAGAAAGCAGAAAGTGGCTTTGATTTAATTAGCATCTCTGTGGACTTAAAGGAAGTGTCATTTTTTCTGTAGCAGCTAAAGTGGCTTCATTGATCCCTAACAAACCAATGCAAAGCAACTTCGAGGGGTTGTGGAACCCATAGTTCTGCTCGTTTCTCCAGCATTTTCTACTTTTAATTTTATTTGTCCACATTTCCTGTTATCATCAATATTCAATATGAATAGGATTAATATCATCCTCAAGGCAATTATGCTTCTGGTCACAATCATTATCATAAAGCACATTAGAAGTATGCAATCAAAACATCAAGTATTCTGTAGAGGAAAGTTTCTTCTGTATCAGGTAGGGGATAGAAAAGGGGCACTTCTTTTTTATTCAGATCTAGATAGAAAGATA
Source organism: Zapus hudsonius (assembly GCA_004024765.1). NCBI lineage: Eukaryota > Metazoa > Chordata > Mammalia > Rodentia > Dipodidae > Zapus > Zapus hudsonius. The sequence continues at coordinate 61,318 of PVHP010004988.1, forward strand.
ATGGGAGTCCTGGCACAGCTACAGTCTTTTTTCCTACCACAAAGATATAGGAAATTAGGTGAAATTTATCTGAGACATTGAGAAGTTTTTAGAATCAAGCTATCCAGAAGCTGTCTTGTAGATTTTTCAATTAAGCGAGCAAATAAGTAGTTTTAAAATATGTTTGAGAATATTTTCTGTGTTTTGTCATAAGGAGTGAACATGGAAGGCTCCAGACCATTGTATTCAGCTATCCCTAGGTCTTGCATAAAAAAGATTGCACCTGGTTATAGTCTCTGATAATATAACAAAATTTGTATAATGTCCAGTGACATCGGGCATGGGCTGTGGCAGTGTGGGGAATTGTACAAGGATGAGCACTTTAGCATCCAGTGAAAGGGGTTGTTCAAATGAAGTAAAAGGGTTTTATTTCAGGGTGTTTATAGTATGGACTGAAGTTCAGTAGTTCACCCTTGGAACTTCCTTAGACCTGCTAAGATTTTTTAACTGATAATCTTCATGCACGTGTATAATTTATCTTATCACAATCCCTTCCTGGTACCTCCTTTTGTGCCCAGCTCTATCTCCATTCCACTGGATCCCTTTAATTCTCCAACTTGCCCTTCTAACTTGATGTCTTTCCCCACTCCTCCACCATCCATTTCACAATATTGATGAGCCCAATACTGTGGAGGCCTCGTGCTAGTAGAAACAGTTGTCGTGTGGTCATGAATGCAGGAGACACAAAGCGTCTAGAATACAGCATTCCAAGCAATCATCCTCAAACTCTGGCTCCTTCTTCCCTTTCTTCTGCAGTGTTCTCTGAGCTTCGGAGGGAGTAATAGATAAATCTCACTTAGTGCTTAGCACTCACAAGTCACTGATTCCCAGTACTTTGATGACTTCTGACTCTCCCCAGTACTCACTACCAACTGCTAAAAGAAGCTCTTTGACCAAAGCTAGAGCAGCAGAATGGACATAAGCATAAATATATAGAAGTCAATTTGATAAGTACAACAAATACATTTCATCAAACAACAGTAGTGGCTTCTTTATTACATGGTCTGTGACCTTCCCAGCTTTTGACTAGGTTTTCAATACCAGTCTTAAGTTCCCTCTTGTGGAGCAGGCCTGGAATTCAATCAAAATGCAGTTGGTTACCCTTGTAATGGTTATTCCACTGTTTTCCAATGGGAACATCTTTTCTGTTATGTTTGGAGAGTCGACTGCTGGGTAAGACTCTTGATGACTTCTCCCACTTTCTAGCAATTTCTACCACTATGACAATCCCTGCTAAGACTTTACCTTATAAAGGAAGAATGCCAAAGGTGTCTCTAGTGATGAACTATAGAATCTTCAAAACTTCCTTGCTAGTTGGCTTTATGCAAAATCAATACTCTGGTGAGAAAGGATATCTCAAGTTAGTGGAATGAAACTATATATGTTCTGGATTTCTGTGTCTGAGGGACTATTTATGTCAAAACTTCATTTGTTCCAAGACTCTAAACGACTCACCTGGGAGACTGAGCCCAAATTTCCTTAAAGCGTAGAGTATGTTAAGAAAGGATAGCCATGCTTGGGACACTGGTGTTTATCTTTCCCAAATGAACACGTAGAATATAAATGCTTCAAGTGATTACCTGTCATATGTTAAGATCAGCCTCAGCACAAAGAAATTCAACCGCCACACATGGAGAATCAGCTTAATATTTTTAAAAATGCATATTATTTGGCACAGACAGATACAACCTGTGTGTTTCCTGTTCTGCTCACCTTACCAGCAAAATCTCATCTTCTCCAGTCACAATTCTCAAGAAAAGGAGATTTGAATAGGAGGAATGATTAGGTGGAAGGCAGCTTCCTTGCAGCACTGTGCTTTTTTGCATTCCCTTGTGTTTCTCTGCTCTCTGCTTCCCATAGGACTGGGGTTACAGATAAGCGTGGCCACACTCAGTTGTTTACCTGGATCCTGGGGAACTGAGCTCAGGCGGCGTCAGACCCTGTCAGGCCCTGATGATGGTAGTTAGGACGAGTCTTACCTGCTGAGCCCACATTCCTAATTTTTGAAGCTATTTTAAGAGCCATGTGAGCATGAGCTAGTGATTTAGGAGCAACGAAGTTCGTTTTTCACAGATATCCTAAGCTATACTGCAACAGCACTTCTATTTTGCTTACTTGGCATGGTGGGTTGTTCTGGGATGGAATGGGTGGGCTGGCCACCCAGGGAGCCTTGTCCTTGGCCTGCCTGTTACTGCTTTCTGAGCCTCACTTGGGCTTTCATGTTGGCCTAATTATTCTCATCCTGTTCAGGTACTTTGGAGGAAAGCATACAGCTTGGAAGCGGGATGAGTCCTGAATGATGAACATCAGGCCTCACTGCAGAGCTCCTCAAATGCTAGCAGCTTTGGCATCTGCTTGCTTTAGCACAGTCCCTGAGGAGTACTATCCCAGAAGTTCTCTTAAAAAGAGAGTCTCTCGTAGTCATCTTCCCTACTCTGTAAGCCTAGTCACACTTCGGCCAGCCCATCTTTAGCTGTCCTGATCAAATGTCAACCTGCTTATTGAGGGTGGTCCTTAAGTACTTGTTACTGCCTGACAGATGAGAGCAGATGTTACCCTCTCCCTCTTTCTTCCCTCTGGAGCCATAAATCAAATACCCATCACAGGTGACGTTTACAGAGAGTTCACATAGAGCTGGGTGTCACAGGCATAATGTTTCTTCACTGGATGGCTTCTGATTTCTCTTCCTGCATTTCAGCTCCAACACAATATTTTTTCCACGTTTTTAATAAATACTAATTGACTAATTGAGTAATTCTTAAGGGTCTGGTCGATGGCAGCGCATTGCATGTGTTCCCACTATCCTTCTACTTCTGAAGATTTGTCTTCAGACAGGAAGCAGATAATCCAAGATGGGATTGCTCCCAAGTTGAAAAAATGGCTGCTCCCCTGCAGCCTTATTACTATAAACTTATTGTTAATAATTAGATTCATTGTTTGAGCAAGTCTTGTGATGGTACCCTATTTCCCTCTTCCCTATCCCCAACCTGCTGTGGACCCTCCTCAGTGTCTTTAAATTTAATTTTCACAATCTTTTGTTTGCTAAAATTTGATTTCAGTTTCAATGATGGGCTTAAACAGATTTGTCCTTGAACCTTAGCTAATTCTTTAATCGATATTTTTATTGTCCAAAACTAGATCATTGTAAATATTACATTGGTATACCCGATTCCCTCCTCCCTGTCCCCAATCTACTGGGTATCCTCCTCGATGGGCATACTGGATCATTCCATGGGATAGGAGGTTATGGATAGCACAAGAGGCAGCCAGGTCCCCCCCCACCACCACTTGTGTGTTGTTTCTGAGGGGGGGCAATGTCTCTAGATATTCTCCCCCAACCATGGCTCTTACACTCTTTCCACCCCCTCTTCAGCTTAGTTCCCTGAGTCATGGTGGGTGAGTTTTAAGACTGCTTTATTGTTGAGATCTTAAGGGTCTCTGGACTTCTGCTTTAGCTAGTGTTGGAAATCATTGGTGTCTGTCACGCTTACTTATCCTGGGTTGACTGATTAACTGTGCTGATAAATCTCTTGCTATCCCGTCACTCTCTCAAGGGTTTCATTTAGGGGCTACAGGATAAGCATGGGGTGGTTCTCTCTTACCAGGATGTCAGCCCTCTGCTTGTAGCTTGTTGGTGTAGTTTGAATGACCTCTGCTCTCTCACTGATTCCTGAAAAATACAAACAAACATGATCTCCATTGGAGAGTGAGGTCAGTATGGGTTAAATGTGACACACATTTCTAATTTGGTGAGATTCTATTGGGATTAGCCTCTCTCTCTCTCTCTCTCTCTCTCTCTCTCTCTCTCTCTCTCTCTCTCTCTGTAGTTCTCTAGTAATGGGAGTTTCTTCTTGGGGGCCCAAATTTTTGGTTTCCACAGGATTTTTCCCTGAGTCCCAATTCTGGTTAAGGGTTCCTTGACACTGAGTGAATTTCTTGATCAGTTTGAAAGCTGTTGACTACCTCTCCCTCCAGGTTATGGCACCTCTATTGCCCAAGTGATCACGTCTTGGCTCTCTGATCTCTCAGGAGGCTGTGTCTTCAGCCTTTTCATGGCAACAGTCTGCATTGTATAGCAGTGGTCTCTGCTTTCTCCAAACATTATTGACCAGTTTATCCTGGCAGCTTATGTAGCACCTTCCAGCACTGCATGTGCTAGCTGGCTATTTTTTTATCTTATTATATCTGTTGACTTTGAGGAAAAACAATTTTATCAGTTTAGCATGGAGGGGATTTTACCTTCACTTTTCTACTAAATTATACATACAGATTAAAGGATACCAGAGATTTACATGAAGAGCATACTCAATAGGCAAGCAAAAAAAAATTGTGCTGTTTGGCTAATCTTCTGGTTTTATGTTAAAACCTTCAATTTTATTTTATCATTAATATCTAAAGCACAAAATGACGCAATATTAAGCATGGTTTTTATAGTGTTAACGTTCTATTTCCTCTTTACTCATTCATATTAAGAGAAAATTTTCAAATGAAGTATAATATTTATTTGTAAATGAAGAAAAAAATTTTCTTTTTCCTTAATTATTACATTTAATTGTACGTAGATATATGTAAATGAATTTTAGTGATGGATAATTCTTAATATTTTATTTATTTATTTATTTGGGGAGAGAGAGAGAGAGAGAGAGAGAGAGAGAGAGAGAGAGAGAGAGAGAGAGAGAGAGAGAGAGAATATGGATGTACCAGGCCTCCATCCACTGGAAATGAACCCCAGACTCATGCATCACCTTTTGCATCTGAGGAATTGAACCTGGGTCCTTAGGCTCTGGAAGCAAGTGCCTTAACCATGGAGCCATTTCTCCAGCCTAAGTGATGGATAATTTTGAGTAACACAATTCAACAAAAAAAGTGAAAGAAAGAGGACATGTGCAATAAAATGTTGAGATGTAAGATTTTAAAAAAAGATATAAGCGGAGATGAAGGAAGGGCTAATTAAAGAATATGGTTGTAAGAATCAGACAACCAATCCATCCAGCCTGATTTATACATCATATGATTGGCTAACAGAACTGAAAAGTTTAGGCACAGCTAAATTGAATTTTTCCATGCTATTGGGTAAAGACAGTATTGTCTGCTGCACTGGCTGGACTTCCAGCTCACCAGTGGCTCTAGGCTGCTATCCCACTGACAAGAAATTTTGTGGAAGGGGCCTTTGTCTCTATAGTTGCTGTGAAAGTCATGTGTTGATTCTCAGTAACTTGGCCTGTGCTATTTGTTACTCAATAATCATTTACTCAATCCATCATGGTGCCATAACTAGATTTGGGTTTTATTCTCTACCTTTTGGAAGTGGTGTAAGAAGCCAGTGTTGCAGTCAGCCACACGCCACTGGGATGAATCTCCAAACCAGGCACAGTTTATGGGAGGAAATGATTTATTCAAGCTACAGATCCAGGGGAAGTCCCATAAAAGTGAAAGAGGCTGGTCCTCTTTCACAGGTCCGAGCAGAGAGAGAAACCTATCACCAATACCATACACACACTTGCAAAAAGGCAGGAGGGCAAGGAGAGAATCCTTTCACCTTTATATAGCCCTTGGATGGGGTCTTGCAATTCTATCCCAGACTTAATGGCTTCCTGAGTCTGGAATTTCCTTCCTGCACTGCCCACACAGGAAAGGATGTTTACTTCTAGCTTCTTTGAGCTTCTTTACATCCTCCCCCTACTGAGAGGCTGCCTTCCTGTGAACATCCTCAGAGACCCACCCTAGATTACTTGAAAGGTCAAGTTGACATCAAAACTTAACCATCACAGCCAGGTATTTCCAAACTTAAAGAAGTAATTGGTAAAGAGCTATCTATAGAAAAAAATAGTTATTGTTGCAGTCAGCTTCTTGATACTGGGACCAACATCCAACCAGAAGCAGCTTATGGTGAGGAATGGGTTTACTTCAGGCTATCAAATTACAGAGAAATAGCATAAATGGCAGAAAAACCTGGCTGACTTTCATAGGCCATAGCAGAATGACATCACCAAGCAGTCAACAAACACCAACACCAGCAAACACAACTGCCAGAGCTCCAGCTGCTCTCCACAGCTTTAGGGCTGGACTCAAAGATCTACCTCCAGTCAGGAACCTCTTCCCCAATGGAGAATCAGAATTCAAGCCTCAGTCTAGGAGGCCACACATTAAAACTGCTGCCTTTACGAGGTACTGTGAATGTACACCTCCCTTAGACACAAGTGTTTCATTAAAACTTGCAACATGGATCTCCAGCCAAGGATTATGGCGAGGGAGTCCAGTCCTAAAATCTTACTGGGTGTGTATCTGATTTCCTGCTGGTTTGTACTGTTGCTCTTTTGGCATTGGTTGGCTGCTAGTGGTCTCTCTCTCTCTCTCTCTCTCTCTCTCTCTCTCTCTCTCTCTCTCTCTGTTTTGATTTATGAATGAGGGCCAGCTTCCATTGATGGAGCTTCCTTGAATCCGTAAGCCTGAAATAAATCCCTTCCTCCTGGAAACTGTAGCTGGTTTGAATGTTCATCCCAGCAATGTGTAACTGTCTTCAACAAGTTTTAATACTTTACACATGAAGAATAGACATTAGTACATTAAAAGTGATTTCTGCTGTAGCAGAAGACAGGTTAGAGGAGGAGAGAAGAGTGAAGGGGAAGGAAGGAGAAGAAAGGAGAGGAGAGGAGAGGGGAGGGGAGGAGAAGAGAAAGGAGGGGAGGAGAGGGG
>PVHP010004989.1:0-67986 GCA_004024765.1 Zapus hudsonius
AAAAAAATATTATTTATTCATTTTCAAGCAGAGAGAGAGAGAGAGAGAGAGAGAGAGAGAGAGAGAGAGAATGCACCAGGACCACCACCTTGTGGGTCTGGCTTATGTCGGTCCTGGGGAATTGAACCTGGGGCCTTCGGCACTGGAGGCAAGTGCCTTAACTGCTGAGCCATCTCTCCAGCCCTTCCTTCCCTTTTATATAGCCTTAGGGCAGGGTCTTGAAGCCCTTTCCCAAACTTATTGACTTCCTGAGTCTAGAATTTTCTTCCTGCACTGCCCTCCCAGGAAGGGATGTTTGTTTCTAGCTAACATGACTTCCTGAATCCCCTGAGCCTGAGCCTCCTTTCTCTCTTCAGTTTGGAGGAAATCTGCTACACAACACTCAAGATTACTGTGGATTGCTAACAGGTCAAGTTGACAACAAAACGTAACCATCACATCCATACACAAAAGAACATGCACACACACACACACACACACACACACACCCCATATTCACAAAAAGATCTTCGAGGACACATTCCTGCAAGGTGCCAGAGTCACCCTGACTCACCTGTACCTCAGAGTCACATAGCATCACCTGGGAAGCTATTGAAACACTTGCTGCGGGGCCCACCTGGGCCAGTGAGGTCAGCAGCATCCTCCAGGGTCATGCTGGAGGACCAGTGAGGACTCAGTGAGCAGAGGCCCACCTAGACTTCCGGTGGACTTTGGGCTTCCCAGGTGGTCTCTGTGGTTTTAGGCAACAGTCATTGGATCTCTGCCTTTTTAAGAACTGGAAAATAAAAGCCAGACTCTAACTTCTGCAGGCTCCCTCTCCCGTTTGAGCCCATTCACCCAGCAGCCTGTGACCTTGGTCTCTGTCTGCTCCTTGGCTAAGCCTCAAGACAGACAACTCCCAAATCCCACTTGTAATCCAGCCTCCTCTTCCCCACTATGAGGGAACTCTTGTTTGCCGAGTGTTACCTCTGCTACCTTTCCTTCATTCTTCTCAACAGATCTCTGCTCATTCCCCAGGGCTACCTCCTCCAGGAAGGCCTCCTATCCTAGCAGGCAGAAATGTCTCCCTCCTCTATGGTCCTGGAGCTGGCCTTTCCCTCTCTGCACCAAGACACAGCTCTAGTTCCTGAGGGGTCTGCACCCTTCGGTTGGGAACCCCCAAAGAGAAGGTTCCTGGAGGCTTCCCAAGGCATAGTTAGAAACTCAACCAAGTGCAGGAGTTCTGTGAGCAATAGTTGAGTTTCCACATGGCCTCAGACCTCAGTGAGTCCATTCAGGTTACATAAGGGAAACCACACCAGAAACTTCCTTGAGTCACAGTCCAGACCATACAAAGGTGTGCCTGAAAGATCTGTGAAAAGAAAGAGAGTTCAGGCCAGTTTTTCCCAAGGCTCCTCATTGGCTCTCATGAGCCATTGCTCTGTCCCTGAACCAGTCATGGGGCTAAGGAAATCCAATGCTCTGATTGGCCAGACCTGAGTCACAAGCCCCCAGTGGGAGGAGCTAGGTTCCCAGAGCTGTACCCGGAACAGCACTGGTGGGAAGGAAAGTGGGCCCTGACAGATAAGGACAGATAACCACGGTGGCCCTACCCATCATATCCTCACAGCTGTGTTATTTCTCCATGTGAACATTTGCCTAGACTGTTACATTCACTCTTAGCTAAATGAGAAGCTGTCCAATGATATTTTTTTAATTAACGGGAATTCAGGAATTGCTTGTATTTCATGTTTTATTCATCACTTTAATATGTGTGTGCCCACGCATACGCACATATGTGCGATATTACCCTGACACACTGACAATAGGTGGGGTCCCCCTCTCTGTTCCTCCAGTTGGCCTTCCCAAGAACGAGGGTGTTGGGCACTCAGCCAGAGCTCCGTGGGAAACAGGCAGCCTACACTTGACAGGCTTCTCCATGAATGACAGGCGCATCCACTTCAGTCCAGCGCCTCTGGCAGGTGCTTCACTGTGGACTCTGAAGGCAAGTAGCAGAAGTGGCCTTTGCTAATTTCAGCAAAAGGTACTACACGGGAAGGCCGCTGGAAACTTGAGGGAGCCACAGTCACTAGCGCACCGGGCTTGGGACCCATGGGTGCTGAGGACATGAGAAAGCAGATATATGCTGGCATACGACAGTGTGGATCCCACCTTGGGGATAGCCAGATGGGATCCAGTGAAGCAATGTTTGTTAAGCCCACCTTGAGCCCAGGGAAGGTGGAACCCTGAGATAACTCCAGAAACGGAAATGAGAGGGCTGGTCTGCCCAGGGGTGGTGGGAAGAGGGGGTGGGGATGCTGGGAGCCAGGAGCAAAGAACATTCCCTGCAGGGAGGCCATTCAGGTGGCTCCCACGGTGACACGCCCTCCTCAGTCAGAAGTCTTCCCACTCTGAGTGTGAGGGTCAATTATTTTGCCTTTAGTGTTGCCACCATGGGTTATTTTTTCCCCTTCTTTTTTTAATTTTTCCTGGTTATTCTGGAAGCATTCACTTGGGTTTGTCCCTGCTCTGGTTTTCTTTACGTTTCCATAATCTCGTGGCTCCTGGGTGGTCTGGTTTCCGACAGGCAGCAGCGTCAGCTGGTTCTCACAGTCCCTGTGCTCATGGAGGAAATGTGGCCTGAGCCGATGTCACCCCACCCACAGAAAGGAAGTGACAGCTACCCAAGGTGGAGAAATGTATGGGCTGTACCCTTCAGGATGATTTGGGTTACAAGGAACAGAAAAGCCCATTCAGACAGCCTTCGACAATCAAGGTGATTTATTGGCTCAGGTAATTAACAGGTCCTTCAGGAGAGACTTGATCCAGCAGCTTAACAGTCCCGGCAGGGGCCCAGTTTCTTTCTCTGGTCTGACTTGCTGTTCTTATAGTGCCAAGATTTCTGCCAGGGCTTCTCAAGGCAACGTCAGGTTCACTGGAGGAAAGACTTTGCCCTCGAATTCCTAGCAAAGGCTCTGTGACTCAGGCTGAGCATAGAATATTCACCTATAGTGTACAAGGCCCTGGAGTCAATCCCACAGATCACGTGACCAATACTAAACCAATCACTAAGCCAGGAGCTGAAATGCACTGATTTAGTGTCAGCCCCATTTGGCATTAAAAAATGGTGCCAATCCCTGGAGCTACATCCTCAAATGAAAACCAGATCTAGCTGGGAGGTGGTGGAGGACGGGTACTGGGCATGCCACCCCCACAGGGCCACTGCCTGGGCAACCAGACACAGCACTAGTTACTAACTCACCACAGTATTCAAGACATCACATGCCCATGTTACGTGATTTCATAAACCATGGAATCATGAGGGGTAGGGGTGTCCTGTGAGCCTATTTTGCAGCAGGCTTCAGGGCACAGATCAGTGACATGATTTACAGCATCAAAGGTGGGGTGAATCGTAGGCAGGATCTGAAGTGATGCCCGTCACACCCCCAGACTTCATTCTCTGAGCATCACCCCCAGGCTGCTTCGGGCTTTTGCACTAGGCAGAGCAGGGACTCTTGTGTGATGGCTAATCAAATGGTCGACTCCACTGGATCTAGAATCATCTAGGCCATTTGAGGAAGTTTCTAGATTAGCACCATTCTAGGGCTCTGACCCCAGACTATATAAAACAGAAAAAGAGAGCTGAACACCAGCATTCATCGCTCTCTGCTTCATGACTGTGTCCAGCTGCTTCATGCTCCTATCACCATACCTTCTCCACCATGATGGACTATAGCCCCTGGAATTATAAACTGAAATAAATTCTTCTTCCCTTAAGCTGTTTCTTGGCAGGTGTTTCGTCACAGCAACAAGGACAGTAACTCATATACCAGGAAGAAGCACTTTCATTCCCAGGCCTTGGCTGAGCAGCTAGTTGAGGTCAGGCACCCTACTAGGCCCTAAGGAACCAGAGGTCATCCAGAGGTCACTGGGAGGAACCCCACTTCCTAATGAGCCTAGGGTCTAGGAGACCCCAGCTATGGCGACAACCCCACGGGGAGGACCATGTGTCCTTGTCTTGGGTTCTTCACGTGCATCAAGTCACTGAGTCCTGCCAAGCTCCAGGGAGACGGATCCCAGACCTCTTATCTCTGCAGTATCCCTGAGCGTTCAAGCGACAGCAAGGTTGAGTAACTCCAGGTAACCCAGCTGGTTGGGCAGCTCCACCCCACCTCGCCTTCCAGGGACTGAGTCGACACTGGGAAAGGCTTGATGAGCGAGAAGGCAGCCACCAGGCACAGGTGCACTGGGGCCCCACGCAGGAGGAGGGAGGCACGGGCTGGGCTGCTGCAGGCAGGGAAGGCTTCCTGAACAAGAACATATGGCTAGGCTGTGGAGAGCAGGGCTCAGATTCAAAGGGCCCGTGCTGCTGCAGGGCCGATCACCTCCCATGCATCACTTCCCTCTGCCATGTGTCCAGTACAGGAGTATCCAGCCCAGAGTCCCCAACCGCGAACCTGGGAGTCACTCAAACCCTAGCAGAGCAGAGAATTCCAGTAGCAGCAGTGTGCAGTTCTCCTCAGGGCATCTCAACCTTGGTCTTGGTTACCCTGGGAGTGGGCACCTCAGGATGTCCATAACACACTGGGAAAGAGGCTAAGAAAGCCCCACAGCTCCAGGGCACCCAACCAGGACCTCACCGGCAGGCCTGGCGCCAGACACTACCTGTCCAGAAACACTGCTTCAGGCCACGCTTGTGCACACATGCACAGTTCCCTCCCTCAGGCTTCTCTTTCACCAGCCATCTGACCTACATCCCTGGCTGTGGACTTTCTGAAACCCTCACTGCTCATTTGCTGAGAACAGAGAGTCAGCTCCCCTGGCCTCTCTGAACCTGCCAGTCACTCACTGTACAGGGGCTTCTGAAGGAGATGGAGATTTGCAAAGAGCCACAGAAAGGAAGAGCATGTGTTGCAGAGACAGGCGGACCTGAGTGTGAACCCGAGCTCAGGCACTCAGGCGCTGTGTGACCTAGGAGAAGGCATCTGTCCGTGCCTGTTTCCAAGGTTAGTGAACGAAGGCCAATCAATAGACACAGTGGGTTTAAGGCTATTCTGGAAAATTTAGTGAGACTCTTCTTCAATATAGAAAAAAAACTTTTCTTCCTTCCTCCTGTCCTTCTTTCTTTCTTTCAAAATAATTCAGGCAAGAGTCTCTAGCCACTGCAAATGAACTCCAGATTCCTGTGCCACTTTGTGCATCTGGCTTTATGTGGGTACTGGGGAATCCAACTTGGGTCAGCAGGCTTTGTAAGCAAGCACCTTTAAACTGCTGTGCCAGCTCTCCAGCCCTTGTTGTGGTTTTTAAAAAAAATACTTTTGCCGGGCGTGGTGGCGCCCGCCTTTAATCCCAGCACTCGGGAGGCAGAGGTAGGAGGATCACCATGAGTTCAAGGCCACCCTGAGACCACATAGTGAATTCCAGGTCAGCCTGGACTAGAGCAAGACCCTACCTCGAAAAACCAAGAAAAGCAAACAAAAAAAAAAAAAAACTTTTATTTGAGAGAGAAAGGGTGTGTGAGAGTGAGTATGGTCTCACCAGGGACTCCTGTCACTGCAAATGAACTCCAGACACATGTGCTACTTTGTGCATCTGGGTTTAGTGGGTACTGGGGAATTGAACCTGGGCCAGCAAGTTTTGCAAACAAGTGCCTTTAACCACCGAGCCATCTCCCAGCCCCTAAAAAGTCGTTTAACCTTTTTAAAACTAAGGTTAGGGGAGATGCTTCAGTGGGTAAAAGATCTTGCTTATGCAAGCCTGATGACCTCTGTTGTGATCCCCAGAACCCATATAAAGCCAGATGCGGTCATGGCATCTGTAACCTCAGCCCTCCTATGGCAGGACAGGAGGTCAAGACAGGAGAATCAGAGCTGGTGGGGATGCAGGCACAAACAAGAGACCATGCCTCAAAAAGGTGGAAGGCAAGGACCAACACCTGAAAGTGTCCTCTGACCTCCACACATGCTCTGTGTGGGCTATGTACACCTGCACTCATACACACACAGATAATAAAAATGTTGTAAAATAGAGATGGGGCTCTAGCTCAGTAGTAGAGCACTAACATGTACAATGCCCTAGGTTCAGCCCTACCCGCTCATAAAGAGAGCCAGTCATTTTGTGTCTATAGGAGGGATGTACAAATCAGACATCTAGAAACTTCGTTTAAACAGTTTCTCTCTCTTCACTTTCCCTTCCACCAGGCATCTGGATTTATTCATTTTTATCTCCAAAATATGCTTCAAATTAATTCACTTCTTTCTATCACTTAGGTCCTCTCCCTGACTCAAGCTGTCTGCTGCCTTGGGCTGCTACCATGGTCAGCCACCTATGACCTGGATGGCCCTCACTCCGTTCTCATAATACCATCAGGAAGCTCCGTGGTACGTGCATTTGATGACACCACCCTCATTGGAAATTCCTCAATAGTTCCCTATAATCATCCAGGGGCGTCCAGGATTCTTAGGGTTGCCCCTGCAGAGAGGTAAGCTGCCAGTCAGCTTGTCTGTTCCTCTCTCACGCTCTCCCCTGGGCCCTCTGTACTCAGCCCAGCACGGCTCTGCTCCTCTGCTCAGTGCACTCCTCCTGTTGAGCCCGGATCCCCGACTTCCAGGTCTCACCCACTCTGCTCCTCTGTGAACTGGCCATGGAATATCTGCCTTCCCAGTAGGGAGCACGTCATCATTCCCTCTGTCCTGGGAGAAAGACTTCCTTCCCTACTCCCCTTGGCCCTAGAGCAGGCCTGGATGAACACTGGACATGGGCATGTTGGCAGGGAAGAGAGAGCTACTAGGGTAGGAGTGGAGGTGGCCATCATCCCCACCCCATCGAGCATGTTCAGGGGAGAAGAAAACCCACATAGAGAACAGAGAGCCAGGAGACAGAGGGCACAGCTGAACCCAAAGGTGGTCTTTCACCTGGAGCCAGCCATACCTAAAAGCTTTCCCCACACATGCCCCGTCCTGGTTTGATTCTGCTTCCCTTTGCTTAAATTCAATTCATCTTGCAAACAAAACGAGGGAGGGAGCCATTCAAGCTTCCAGGAACCCAAGGCAGCAGCTGTCTGTGATTAGCTCAAGTGAAAGACAGGCAGCCCACCTAGGCAGGCAGGCAGGCAGGCAGGAGAAGCAATTGGTAAGAAGCTCAGAGCCCTTCCTTGCCCCCTCCCCCGCTCCTATCATTCAGACACTGTCAGATGGATCACAGCAGAACCTCAGCAGTGTCCTCCCACCAGGACCCTCATCCTGGAGAAGAGGTGAACACAGCCCTTCCAAATGCAGCTTCTGGGACAGCAGCCCTCTCCTGGACCACAACTGCTGCCTCTACCCGCCCTCAGAACCTGAGGCCTCCAGTTTCCTCCCTTGCTTCCCAGAACCTTCCAGAAAGGACCCATCATCCCCAGGGCACGCCCAAGTCACCAAGGTAACTGTTTACCCTCGACGGTGGCATGGTCATCTCACACAGCTGCCCTCTGCCCACAGCCTGGCCAGACAAGCAAAGGTGTTTCCTGCCGGGATTGGCACCTACCCTGCTGGGTTTCCTTCCCAGTTCCTCAGGCCACACACTCACGTGTGGGCCAGGCTGGGAGCCAAGGGTAGCCATAGTCAGACCTTATCTCTCCAGCTCCCCAGCCATCCTCTGGCCAAAGCCCCTGGGCTATGGACTAAGAGAGGCCCATGGCTAAATCTCACCTTGGCTTCTTGCAGCTTTGTGACCTTGGGCAGGTTGCTTCACCTCTCTGGGCCTCTTTAGTTCAATAGAGAGCATGAAGATAAACATTACACTCCCTGGGACTGTCGTGACAAGGAAAGTGGTGTCATGCCAGGGCCTGATTAAATCCTGACCAGCCAGAGGACTCACCTGGTCCTGAGAGAACCCTGAGGGCCTCACCCCTTTCCTGAGGCCCCACTGGCCTAGAAGATCTTGCCTTACCCAGGAGCATCCCTCTTTGGGGGACAGCCACCTGCTTGGACGGGAGCCAGAAGGTTTGAGCTGCACTGCATAGGCGTAGCCAACGCCCTTTATTAACCTGCCCCATGTTTATTTGGTGAGGCCCTGAGTGGCTGACAGCTCTCTAGATGTCCCATGGCCACTAGGTCATGGGTCTCCTATACAACCATCCTCAAGCTCTTTTTTATTTTCATTTTTATAATTTGGTTTTTCGAGATAGGGTCAGGCTGACCTGGAATTCACTATGTCTTCTCAGGGTGGCCTCAAACTCGGGACGATCCTCCTACCTCTGCCTCTCAAGTGCTGGCCTTAAAGGCGTGCGCCACCACGGCTGGCTCCTATCCTCACGCTCTTGAGAACAAGTCTTCAGAGCTTAGGATGATCTTCCTCCCCTGTAGCTGCATGATCATTGTAGCAGCCGCCGCCATCAGCTGCTGGGTCCCCCGACCCAGCCCTGGAGCCCCAGCTTTGGAGTCCAAACAGAGCAGGTGTTTGACTAAGCTTTCAGCTCCCCAAACAGAAGAGGAACAAATTTACGGAAACTGAGAGAGGCCTGGGCCACAGCAGCAGGCCTCCCCAACAATGAAGGGTGTGAAGGGGGTTGTCTGCCAAGGTGGCATGTGTGGAAACCCGCTTCCAGGGCAACAGTTTAGAAGGCAAGGCCTTTGGGAGGTGTTTAGCCAGGAGGACTCCCAACTTTTAAATGGGTTCTGGAATAGAGTGGGTTTGCTCCCCCTGCCACAGAAGGATGCAGCCGTGGCTCCCCCTGGGCTCTGTCTGCCCCCTCCCATATTGGGGGTTGTCCTTGGTAGCTAACCACCTTATTCTTTGAGACAGGGTCTCTCACTAGCCCAAGCCAGTGAGCCCTAGGATTCCCTTGTCGCCTGGCATTTTACATGGTGCCAGCCATCCAAACTCAGGTCTACATGCTTGAACAGTAAGCATTTACCCACTGGAGCCCTAACCCCACATGTTTTTCTTTTTTGGTGTTTTGTTTTGTTTTGTTTTTCAAGGTATGGTCTCACTCTAGCCCAGGCTGACCTGAAATTCACTATGTAATCAATCTCAGGCTGGCCTCAAACTCACAGAGACCCTCCTACCTCTGCCTCACAAGTGCTGGGATTAAAGGTGTGCCACCACGCCCGGCTACCCATGTATTCTTTTATCCTTCACCATGAGAAGATGTAGCTTCAGGCCCTCAACACAGGCCACTGCCAGCCTCCAGAATTTCTTTTCCAGGCTCAACATTTTGTTGTGGCCGAATGAACAGAGACACGCAATGAGGAACTCTGCCTTCTTCCCAGGCCCGTCCTGGCTCGTGCATGTGTGGAGGGTGTCTTCCTCAGTTATGCTTTACATTACTTTTTGAGAGAGAGAGTCCCTAGCTGAACCCAGAACTCGCTGATCCAGCTCCCCTAGCTAGACACCAGCCCTAGAGAGCCTCTTATCGCTACCTCCCCAGTACTGGATGCCAGCTCTTATGAGGATGCTGGGGTCAAACTCAGGTCTGCATGCTTGGACAGAAAGTGCTCTACCCACAGAGCCACCTCCCCAGCCCCTGGCTTTCAAAGGGACATGTAGGCTGGGTGCTGAGTGGGGGTGGGGGAGCCAGGAGAGGGAGAGGCAGTGCTAGGTCCCATATAGACTCTGGGGACACAGCCAGAACCAAGGCAAGAGTTCCATGTGGAGGCCACAGCTTCGACCTGTCCCTTTATTGTCACCACCCAACAGGCTCAGAGTGTGCCTTTCCAGAGCCCCCACATCTAAGCTCTGTCCCCTTCCCACAACACTTTCCAGGCTGCCCTCAGAAGCACTCAGTCGGCCATGAAGCCCACCTCTAGATGATGGACCCAGGAAAGTGGCCGGCAGGACTTTAGCAGAGTCTGCCAGGGGCTCTGGAATCTCCTGGGGACCCTCCTCTTTTGGAGGGGATCCAGGGCCAAGTTGAAGTCCGGACATGCCCAGATGGAGAGCAGTCAGAGATCGACTGCTCCCTGCCCTGGAAGCACAGTACAGAGAAAGCAGGCATTGAACAGACCTGCGGGAGGGTAGGGGCCCTGCTGCAAACACCTGGGGAAGAGGAGCCAGCTTTACCTGGAGGGAGAGCACAGGAAGTCCATCCTCTCATGCCCCCAAACTGAGGCCTCTGAGACCCTTCCTGCTGCCAGGGATTGTCCCCAAGCCTCCTGACAGGGTATTTGGGAGCCACACCACAGCTCTGCCCCAGTCCTGCTCCACTTTGGGCCCCAGTGAAGCCAGCGTCCTGTAGAGAGCACTTTCCCAGAGGAACCCAACTGCAGCTTCCTGCTAACACCAGACCCCCAGACACTCTCAGGACATCTAGGCACCACATCAGTATAGTTAATGAGTGCCCCGAGGCATTCCAGTATTCCTTGAAAACCATTGTAAGTGGGAACATACCCAATTCCTACACTTAGTGTCTTTTATTGAGCACCTACTGTGTACCTAGATATATCTGAGAACAGACAGACCTAGCCCCTGGCTTCAGAAGCAACCATTCTGCAGGATGGTTGTGGGGTGGGGGGAGTCAACAGGAGCAGATCATTCCCACAGTGGGAAAGACCAAGAAGACAACAAAACAGGGCAGAGTGATCAGGGAAGGCCTCTGGGAGGAGGTGATATCTGAGCTCAGAGCTGAAGGCCTCAAATGCAGGTATTCAAAGGCATTTCTTCATCCATGCCCTAACCATTCGACAGCACTACCTCCCGTTGTCCCCAGCTCTGAGGGGCCAGGAAGAGTATAGACAAGTGTGAAAGGAGCCCAGCCTCCTCCCCCAGAGAAAAGCCTTCACCAGCTGAGCTCAGAGGGAAGTGGTGATCAGAACCACCACATGTAAATAGGTCTGTCCATCCCTGAGTCACCCTGGAAACCCGTGGTCAGTGTGGACTTTGCTTAAGGCCCAGCTCCCGGCCACCAGGAGCCCAAAACGGCTGAACAAACTCCAAGCTTCACATGGGGGCCACCCTATGAGAAGGTCAAGGGCAGAGTGTTTCTGGAAAGTCAAACCGCAACAGGAAGGCACAGAAGCGGGCTTTGAGGGGGCCGACTAGCTTCTCAGTGGTCATCCTGGAGCAAGGCCATGGGGAGCAAGGAGTGTCCCCTGCCTCCACACTCTGCCTGCACAGGAGCCACCATGCCTGAGAGCCAGGGGAGGAGAGGTGGGGCTAAGCCACACCCTTAGTCTCCAACATGGGTGGAGGGGCCAAGGACTAGGAGTCTGTGTGGAAGTCACTTCCATGGGAGTCAGCTGGTGGCTGGATGGGAAACGTGAGCATCCTAGCATTGACTAGATGGCGCACTGCGTAGGACTTTGGGACCTCAGCCCTGTTGTGGAGGGAGCCAAGGTCTCTTGACCACAGGTCTCAGAGCGAAGGTGGCAGGAAGAACAGGGCTCTGGGAAAGTGGGAGATGCTGGGACACAACCCACAGACCCTCCGCTGTCACTCATCTGCCTCCTTCCTTTGGCTCTTGGACCCCCAGGAAACCAGTCAGCCCACCAGAGAGTTTAGGCCACAGCCAGGCCAGCCTCCTGCAGGAGCAGGTTAAGGTCAATCTCCACCTTATTTACAGAGGCAGGGTCTCTCAGTTGAGCCCAGAGATCGCTGATTCGGCTAGTCTAGCTAACCAGCTTGCCTGGACCCTCCTGCCCTTGCCTCCTGAGCGCTGGGATTACCACAGGTCACCATGCCTGCATGGCATGTATGTGGGTGCCAGAGATCTGAACTTGGGTCCTCGCGCTTACATGGCAAGTGCTGTATCCACTGAGCTATCTCCCCAGCCCGAGTTTGATGTTTTGAATTCATTTACAGGAACGAGGGCCACTGAAAGTGCCTGCGTCCTGGGAAGACACAGACACTGTTGAAGAGCCAGCAGTGAGGGTCTCCAGGCCATGCTGGATGCTTGACTAGTCACACATTACAGTCCATGGCCAGCAGCAGGCTCTGAGTTCTGGGGATGTGAGGACTGTGTCTACCCTGTTTCCTGCTAAGGCCCCAGTGCCCGACCGTGGCCTGGCAAGTGACTACTGACTGATGGAATGAAGGTTCTCATGGGTCACAGCACTGTCCTTTCTCGCTGAGCCTCATGGGAGGCTAGACAAATGAGCTGAGATGATGAGAAACTTAGAGCTGGCCATGGTGGTACACAGCTGTGATCCCAACACTCGGGAGGCTGAGAAAGGAGGGTCGTGAGTTCTAGGCCAGCCTGGGTGACATAACAAGAGCTTGTTTCAAAAAAAAATAAAATAGAAAAAGTAACGGGCTGGGGATGCTCAGGGTGCTGGCCAAACACGCATGAAGCCTGGGTTTGATTGCCAGAACCACATACAACACACATGGCAGGAAGTGAAGGCAGGAGCTTCGGGAGCTTATGGTCAACTTTGGCTACATAGTGAGTTCAAGACCAGCCTGGGGTACAATAGATCCCACCAAAAAAAAAAGGAACTTGGAACACTCAGCTAACAGAGCTCCTAAGTCCTGGCTCTGACTGTTTTCACCAGTTAGGTGCTACAATATTATGAGATCTGAGAGAGTATGGGGGCTGCAGAGGCCTGGGGAGTTCTCCAGCCAGGAGCGATACAACCTAAAATCACACTCAGCTCACAGGCCTCAGCCATACCCCCAACTCCAATGCAACCTCCCAATAACAGCTCTCCCACACTTTATCTTCTTTGGGAGGAGGGGGTATGAGTGTGTGTTTGTGCATGTTCACCGATACACACGTGTCATGGTTCCCATGTGGAGGTCAGAGGACAAACCCAAGTGTTGGTCCTCACTCTCCCCTTGTTTGAGGCAAGATCTCTTCTTGTTTGCCACACCATTTGCCAGGCTAACTGATGTGGAAGCTTCCAGAAAGTACTCCTGTCTCCAGCTCTCTTCATGTTGGGATTGCAGACACTGGCGATATAGCACCCAGCTGTATGTGTGTGCCGGGGATTTAAACTCAGGTACTCAGGTTTGCATGGCAGGTGCTTTATCCACTGAGACGCTTTCCCAAAACCTTCACAACACTTTAGATGGCAGAGCTCATCAGATCCCACAGCCCCTATGAGCTCTGATCACTAGAGAGCATGTTCGTTGGGCACCTGGCCCTGGGCCAGAGAGACACTTTGTCATCCCATCTCAAAGGTATGGAAACTAAGTCTGCCAAAGGGTCAGGACTAGCCAGCGATCATCCCCAGTACCCACTTCACCCTGGGGACTGAGATTGGAGCTGCATCGCGACCTCCCTCCATGCTGTGAAAGTGTCCCATGTCTGCACCTTGGTCTCCAGGCCCATGGTGCCAGAACAGCCCCGAAGGGGCAGCAAGCTGCAGTATTTATAGCACGCAGCAAGGCTGTGCCTCCGTCTGTTTGCCCAACGAGGCTGCCCTCCTGGATGCTTCAACCCGCCAGCCACAGACAGACCCTCTGGCCGCCTCATCTATTTTTTCCTCCCCACTTAATTTTGCATCATCCCAGCTTCCAAAATAAACTTCCCCAAACCAGAAGAGCTCCTTCTCCCCGCTCAAGGACCCCCTTAGCCCCTGCCCCCACGTCAGCCCCAGGCCAAGCCGCCTAGCCTTGATTTAGAGGCAGCTGCTCCTGCCTGGCGGGTTTCTGACACTCCACGACCCTAACGTCTGCATCTGAGGCAACGCGGGCCGGGCATCGGCTGCACAGATCTGACTGGAGCGGAGGATGCAGTCCCTGCCCCCATCTGTTTGTTTTGTTTTTTCAAGGTAGAGTTTCACTTGAACTCATGGTGGTCCTCCTACCTCAAACTCTAGGGTTAAAGGCCTGTGTCACCATACCCAGCTAGCCTCATCTGATCATACGAATGCATATGCACTCACACACGTATACATACATGTCACCAGGGGTTCCCTCCCTATCAGTGGAGTGAGGCCTCCTCTTGGCTCACACCCTCATCCATGCTGTTCTCTGTGACCCATGCCTCCTCCTTTTCACACCTCCAAAGCCCTTCCAACACCCAGATCCACCACGCCTTGCCAGTAGCCACGTGCTGTTCTCTCAGTTTAGAAATCTTGTCCTCAGGGCTGCGAAGATGGTTCAGTGGATTAAGGACTTGTTGTGCAAGTGAGAAGACCTGAGTTCAGATCCCCAGAACGCAAGTAAATACCAGGTGGGATGGAAGTCTGCCTGAATCCTAGTGCTTAGGAGGCAGAGACAGGAGATCCCTTGGTCACACTGGATGCTAGTTAGACTGGCAAGCTCAGAGTTCAAGGGAGAGACCCAGTGTCAATAAATAAGGTGGAAAACAAGGAAGATGCCTGACATCAATCTCTGGCCTGGCACACATATGCAAACAAGAATACACACATGGGGCCGGCGTGGTGGCGCACACCTTTAATCCCAGCACTTGGGAGGCAGAGGTAGGAGGATGGCCATGAGTTCGAGGCCTCCCTGAGACTACAGAGTGAATTCCAGGTCAGCCTGGACTAGAGTGAGACCCTACCTCGAAAAACAAAACAAAAAATAATACACGCATGTAGGCATACCATACACATACATTTATGCACACACATGAAGAAAGAAATATTGCCAAGCTAACCTTCTAAATCCCTCAGGCCCAAACATCTCCAGGAGATCCCTGTGACCAGCACAGAAGAGAAGGAAGTTTGGGCCAGTCTCCCTTCTACCTCAAAGGCCAAGAGAGCTCAGAGGTCACAGCCAGGATAGAACAGGGCTGTTATTCTCCATGGGAGCCTCAGCCCTGTGCTGGCTCACTTCTGCTGCCACTTTTTGTGTCTGGCTTTATGTGGGTGGATGGGGAATGGAACCTGGGCCAGCAGGCTTTGCAAGCAAGTGCTGTTAACAGCTGGATCATCTCCTCGGGCCCCCGACATTGTTTGCTCTCTTGAGTTGTGGGTTCCTCCGACTAACAGTTCAAAGACTGTATTTCTTTTGAAGTTTTTGTGAGTGATCAAGATGAATAGGAACCAGTGCTCAGCAGGTATATATCTATCCCAATTTAAAGAAAGGTCCCAGAGATGTGATGGCTCAGCAGTTAAGGTGCTTACTCCACAAGGCTGCTTCCTGGAGTTCAAATCCCCAGCACCCATGTAAAGCCAGATGCAAAGTGGCACATGCTTCTATAATCTCAGGGGCATCTGCAGCAAGGGGAGGAGGAACCAGGAAAATTCTGAAGCTCATGAGCCGTTTCACTGTCCTTTCCCACTGCAAAAAATGAGACCCTCTCTTTAAAAAAAAAGAAAATGAAAAAGAAAGAAAATAAAAGGAAAAAGAAAAAGATGGAAGGAGAGGATTGAGGATCAACACGGGGTTGTCATTTGACCTCCACACACACTCTGTTACACATGCATCAATACACATATACATAATATATACACACGAATGATAAAAATTGGAAAGCCAAGACAAGAAGTGAGGTTGTGTCCAGCCTGTCTCAGAAAGAGAGCAGGTTGACTGACATTCCCAGTAAAGGAAACGCCACATGCAAAGGGCTGGAGAGGGAATGATTGTCACCATCTCCGGGAGCAGAACCATGACTTGAGGCTGGACAAAGCTACACACCTGTCAGCCAGAGTATGCAGGGAGACCACGGAGAAAAGTGAAGGCCTTTCACCTTGACATTTGAGAGCCCTATTCTCAGGCAGGTGAGAAGGTGTGCCCAGCTTCTCTTGGGAGGGGCCTGGGAACACTTGCCCAGGAAAGTTACTGAAAAATGCTCTTCTGGTCATTGGCCCTAGGAGGGAAGCTATTACAGTTATTTGGCTAAATGGATATATTGTGCCCATCAGAGTGCCCTCTAAACATGTGTTTATGCCCATTGATTAGATGGATTAGTGCTGTTCTCACCTTTGGTTAGAGAAGTTTCTTTTTTTGTCTTTTTTTATTATTATCCATAATTAGATACACTTAATAAGTGAATAATGTGTTGATGTCTCCAATTCCCCGATTTCCCTCCTCCCTGTCCCAAGAAGCTTCTCTTTGCAGATGCTGATGACTACTAAAGATACTCAAAACTCATCAAGGGGCTGAGAGATGGCTCAGCAGTTAAGGTACCTGCCTGCAAAGCCTAAGGACCCTACTTCAATTCCCCAGTACCCACATAAAGCCAGATGCACAAGGCGGCACATGCATCTGGAGTTCATTTGCAGCGGCTAAAGGTCCTGGTGCACCCATTTCCCCCCCTGCCTCTTTCTCTCTTTATTTCTCCCATAAATAAATAAATTAGTTTTTGAAACTCATCAAAGTATAGAGAAAAAGTGACTGTTGAGTGCTCAGTGCTAAATGAGACATCTCTATCACCCATCCAAGGCTCAGAGAACATTTCGGAAGAGGAGGTAGAAAGAACAGAAGAGCCAGAGGATGGGGAGGAGTGCTTTGGGATGGTGTCTTCTGGACACAAAGTGGCCATTACATTCATGACCTCACAGCAGCTGTTGTTACCTGCACAAGACCTGCATAATAGTGGGCCCATTGCATTCTGTTATGGATGAGGGCAAAAAGAAGAAAGAAAAAGACATCAGGGTAGACGAGGGTCTAGTTGGAAAGAATAAGGGGTTGAGTGGAATAGGAGAGGGGACAAGAGAAGGTAACTGGAAGGTTATGGTCAAGACACATTTATATATTCAGATATATAGATATTATGTTCACTCTAAACTCCAAGGTCCCACAGTCTTTACCAACTTAAGATTGCTCCAAAGTCCCAAGTCTCATCTGAGATTTAAGACTGTCTCTTAACTGTTAGTCCTGTAAAATCAAAGCAAGCTTCATTCTTTCAACATATAATGGCATAGAGTAAACATTTACAACATCTATCAGGCATAACAAGGAGAGACTGGACCAATGCAAACTCAACAACCATCAGGCAAACATCAAACATCTACAGTTCAAGTCAGATATTACAACCAGTGACTGACAGTCTCCAGTTTTTCCAATTCTGCCCCTCTAGCTTGGTTGAGTAGCTGGGGAAAACTTCCAACCAGAGTCAACAGTGCTCCATGGTAGCCCTTGCACAGTTCTGGTATATCCAAAACACCTCCAGGTCTCCTGCAAACTACGGTCCATCTTCCAACAGCTTCACTGGCCAATCAGGGACTTCACACCCTATTCCATGTACTGCGTCTCAGCAGAGGCTCCTGGAACTATGTGCACTTCATGACCCACTCCACACGTGCATTTTTCATGCCCAAAAGCAATACCAGGTATGCAGGACAGAGCCATATTGTTAATTCAGAGAAACAAATAGTGACCTTAAAGAGCAGGTTCCTTCCTTTCACCTCTCTCTTTACAAAAGAGTTTGCACGTCTACCATTCAGTTTTTCCTGGGTGGAAACCACATCAGGAATCCTTCCCATTGCATCAATGTAGAGCAGTTGGCCATCCTTTTTAAAAAAAATATTTTATTTATTCATTTTCAAGCAGAGAGATATGAGAGAGAGAGAGACAGAGAGAGAGAGAATATGCACCAGGGTCACCACCTTGTGGGTCTGGCTTATGTGGGTCCTGGGGAATTGAACCCAGGGCCTTAGGCACTGGAAGCAAGTGCCTTAACCGCTGAGCCATCTCTCCAGCCCCAGTTGGCCATCCTTAATCACGGCAATGTCTCTTTAACAATAACACCTTTAGCAACCAGTCTCAGTGCACTAAGTTTTAAACTTGTTTTTATTTTTTACAACTTTAAATCTTAAAATTCACAGTTCCATATTGTTAGCTAAGCACATCAGTCCATTAGTTAAATTCAACCTTGATCAAACTCTCTGGGCATGGGCAGTAGAATGCATCCAGCCCTTATTCCAGTAACACAGTTCCAAGAAAGTTCTCTGTAGCCTCCCCTTTGAAGTTCACAAACCAAGCCTCAAAATTCAATACTCTCTGCACTTAGCATTTTCAAATTCTCACCAAAATAGTCCATAAAACTTGGCTTACTTCTCTGGAAGGTGTCTTCAGTTGTAAGTACCAAGTTCTCTCTCATTCTTCCTCCAAGCACACAAGTTCCAAAAGACCAAAATTCACATGGTCAGATTCATCACAGCAGTATCACCACATTCTCTGGCACCAAAACTGTCATGGTCAGCTCACGCTGCTGGGATGAACCTCCAAACCAGGCACAGTTTATGGGAGGAAGAATGGATTTATTTGAAGCTCACAGACCCACACAGAAAGAGAAAAACACCACCATCATTTCCAAAACCACTTTCCAGAAAAACTGCAGGAACTCCAAGCAGCACCCCTACTGCTCCCTGCATACATATATCTGGAATTCCAGATCCACCCCCCAAAACACCTTAGGGCTAGATCCTAGGATCCACCCAAGGTGACACCTTCTCCAGCCAGACAGCTGGAGAAAAGCCTTTAATAAACTTTTGAATCTATTGGGGGACATCTATTCAAACTACTACAGGCCTTGAGGGTTTATGAGTCTAGCACTACTGGGTATTCAGAGGTAGCTCACTCTTGCTGCCACTTCTCAGCTAATGTGACAAGATGTGATGCCCAACTCCTGCCTTGTCTTTCCCTGAATGATGAAACCTCCCTTTGAGAAAGTAAACCAAAAGAAACCCTTTCCTTCCATATGCTGCTTTTGGTCAGATATTTGTTCCAGCAATGAGAAGGTAACTGCTACAAGTGGAGAGAATGAACACTACTCTAGATTAGGAAAAACTAAGACATATAGTATGGAACACAGTCTGTAATCCTGGCTCTCAAGAGGCTGAGGCAGGAAGGTCTACATTCAAGACTAGTCTGGGCTATGGAGTGAGACCCTGTCAAAAGTAAATAGACACAAACTGTGTAATTAGTCATTTTCCTCATTTCTGCAACAAAATACCTGACCAAAAAAAAAAAAAAAAACAACTTAAGGAGAGGAGGGTTTATCTTGGGTCACATTTTAGGCACTAGTCCCTCATGGCAGGGAAGCAGGCAGGGAAGCAGGACAGGAGGAGCCAGAAGCATCTGGTCACGTTCAGGCTGTAGTCAGGAAGTAGAGAGCCACGAATACTGGTGCTCAACTTGCTTTCTCCTTTTTATTCAATCTCAGACTCAAGTCCAAGGAATGGTGCCACCTGCAGTTAGGATAGTTCCTCCTACTGCAATTAGCTTAATCAAGATAATCCCTCAGACATGGCTAGCAATTTGTCTCCTAGGTGATTCTAGATCCTGTCAAGTTGACAATACTAATCACCATGAATACCAAGCAAACATCCTGGTGGATATTGTCTGAGTCCTGATTAAACAGATCGTCTATAAAAAGACAATGCAGGGACTGGAGAGGTAGCTCAGCCATTAAGTATACTTCCTGCACAAGCATTAGGGCCTGAGGGACCCTGAGATTGCCTGAGCTCCAGATTGTGATGGTTTGATCCAGGTGTTCCCCACAAATGCGTATGTTCTGAATGCTTAATCCCCAGCTGATGGCAGTTTGGGTATTGGAACCTTGTTGGAGCTCTGTTGTTGGGGGCAGGCTTATGGGGGTTATAGCCAGCTTCTCCTTGCCAGTTTTTGGCACACTCTCCTGTTGCTGTTGTCCACCTGATGTAGGCTAGGAGGTGAGGTACACCTTCTGCTCATGCTGTCATTTCCCTGACATGATGGAGCTTCACCTCGAGTCCGTAAGCCAAAATAAACCTATTGTTCCACAAGCTTCTTTGATCAGGTTCTTTTCTGCACAGCAATGAGAGAAGTTAACTACTAAAGTTTTTGTACTGAGAGTGGGGTCTGTTGTAGCTGCTAGAACCCTGACTCTGTGGCTTTTGGCCTTTTGGAATGGATTTGCAGGAGGAATGTGAATGATTTTGAAACTTTGGCCCAAGAGACACCTTGCAATGCTGTAAATACAACTTCATGCACCATTCTGGTCAGGGTTGGAAAGAGCTGAGTGCAGTAAGAAATATGGACTATGAGGTTTGATTTCTGATGGTGAGAAAGAACTTTGTCAGAACTGTTCTGGAGGCAGTGAGAGGCTTGCTACATTCTGCCTGCCTGTGTCCTGAGAACTTGTGCAGGGTGGCATTGCATAAAATAGACTGGTGTGAGCAGATTAAGATGATACAGAAAGAAAAAAAATCTTTGGGCCCAAACTTCTGCCCATTCCGCTGCAATTGTTTGAGAAATTACAACCATTGAGATTAGGCCAGGTGATCTGTATTTGGACAGCAGGAAGAATGCAGACTCTTGAAGTAGGGGCCCTGAATGTTGAAGTTTTCCTGCTCTTCAAAGTTGGCTTTGTTCCCACTGGATTAATGATTTCATAGCCCACCTGGTACTATGGAGTTTAACAAATGCAGGAAAAGGGTCATTGGATTTGCAACATGGTTTTTGCTTGTTGGGAAAGGCCATGGACAGTGTGAAGCAGGTGTGTTGGATTGCCTGCATGGAGACCCAATAGAGTCATGAGGATGAACTGTGGGTTGCAGTAGAGACACAGTGAAATGCCAGGACAAAAAGATAGTTGCCAGCACCAGATGGAGTTTTTTGGGACTGTGAATAGTCTAGGTGGGGGGCAGAATCATAATGCCAAGAGATCCATCACTGGTTATTATTGGACTTGGGGTTAGAGTTTGATGTTTCCCTGTTTGTTTTAAATCTTGTATTGGTTCAATCTGTTTTTGTTATGCCCAATGCTATCTTTGGCAGTGTGAATGCTCTGTGCCATTACGTTTTGTTGTTGTTGTTATTGTTGTTGATTTTATTTGGTATTATGGCTCAGTTGAAAGGAAAACTATAGGGACTTTTGGAGTTGAGCTGAATACATTGCATTTTAGATCATGTGTGATTATCAGTTTATGGGGTCCAGGGGCAGATTGTGATGGTTTCATCCAGGTGTTCCCCACAAACAAATGTGTTCTGAATGTTCAATCCCCAGCTAATGGCAGTTTGGGTATTGGAACCTTGTTAGAGCTGTGTTGTTGGGGGCAGGTTTATGGGGGTTATGGCCAGCTTGCCAGGAGGTGATGTCCACCCTCTGCTCATGCCATCATTTTCCCTGCCATTATGGTATTCCCCCTAGAGTCCATAAGCCAAAATAAACCCATTCCTCCAAACTTCTTTGATCTGATTCTTTTCTGTGCAGCGAGAAAAGTTGAATACTACACCATATAAAACAACTGAGTATGGGTATGCATCCCTGTAGCCCCAGTTTCACAGGGAGCAGAGACCCAAGAACTGAGAATTGTTAGAAACCTGAAAGCTCCAGAATCAGTAAAAGGGGACTTCAACTCAAAGCAAGATCAGGAGGAAGGGCAATGGAACAGGACACTGTCATTCTACTCCAGCCTCTGCAGGACAGTGACCTCACTGCAAGGAAGCATATGGGCCCCACACCACAAGGGCACATGTACATGCATATACCACACACATGCATGCACAAAAATAAAATAAATAAAAAAGTTTTCAACCCACTGGGGACATTTAATAGACACAGCGGACCTGTAAGAAGCTTCCCTGTGTTTAGATGGTACATACAGGCTCTGGAGTGGAAGGGGCTCTGGTTTGTAGTGTCTGTTCTCTTCCAAGAGGTAAACACTCCCATAGCAATTTCAAATTATCACCATGATATCACTTCAGAAAGAGAGACCAGCAGTCTGCTCTGAGCAGCCTCTGGTTTGGGACATATACGGGGGGGGAGACAGAAAGAGATTGAGCAGGTATTCTGATATAACCCAGGCAGAGTTTTTTTAAGTAGAGAAAGCAGTCGGGCATGGTGGTACACGCTTGTGATCCAGCACTTGGGAGGCTGAGGCAGGAGGACTGCTGGGAGTTTGAGGACAGCCTGGGCTGCAGAGTGAGAATCTATCTCAAAATTTTACAGGTCCACCATGCCAAACAAATGTCCCCAGGCATTTCTTTTCTTAAAAAAGTAGAGGAAGCAAACAGGGCAAATATTGATCCGTGTTGATATGGGTGATGTGGATACAGGGTTTACTTTATGAGTATTCTCTTCTATCGTCAATTTTTAAGTATGCTCAGAATAATGCATTGAAAGTCACACTCTTATAATACATAGATAAACATTCATTCCAAGAATTCTAGGCATGCCCATTGACCCCTGGACTCCTACCTAATCCCACCCCCAGTGATCTGAGAGGGAAGGAGGGGACACTGACTTCACAGGCTTCCAGGACTGCAGGCATGGAGGCTCTGTCAGCACTGCAGGGATGGAGGCTCTGTCAGCTCTGTGGGGATGGAGGCTCTGTCAGGACTGCAGGCATGGAAGCTCTGTCAGCACTGCAGGGATGGAGGCTCTGTCAGCTCTGTGGGGACAGAGGCTCGGTCAGGACTGTAGGCATGGAGGCTCTGTCAGCACTGCAGGCATGGAGGCTGGCTAAAGCATCTCAAGGTTCCTGGGTTGGAAGGGAGCTCGGTGCTTAGAATGATTGCCTAGCATGAGCAAGTCCCTAGGTGTGACTCCCAGAACTCAATAAAAAGGGGGATACCTGTATAAGGAAGGGGATAATTGCTCATCTTTTTCAAAAAAAGTGAGTTTCATGTTGACAAATCTCTCCCTTTTTTTTTTCAAGACAAACTGGGACTCCAGCTACTTGTGTGCAGCCTCCCAATCTCGTGTGTGTGTGTGTGTGTGTGTGTGTGTGTGTGTGTGTGTGTGTGTGTGTGTGTGTGTGTGTGTGTGAAGACCAGAGGACAAGCTTGAGTGGTATTCCTCAGGTTCTGTCCACCTTTTTTAAGCCAGGGTCAAAAAAGCCTGAAATTGTCTAAGTAGGTCAGCAAACCCCAGGCACCCACCTCCCTGGTGCTGAAATTACAAGTGGGCCACCATGCATGGCTTTTTTTTAAAAATGTGGGTTCTGGGGACTGAACTCAGGTCTTCATACTTGCAAAGCAAGTACTTTACCTGGAGTGAGCTAGCTGCCCACTAGCTGCCCGGTCCACGCCTCTTAATCTTGAAATGCTATCAGCACATCTGTGTATTTAATGACACTGGGCAGGTCAAATGGAACTTCTCTGAGACTAGAGCCAGTAACCTCTGGTGCAGCTGAGGAGCCTTACTCACCAACCCCTGGGAATTTTCACCTCACTGATCCCCCACAACAGTTCTTATGATCCATCCCCTGAACAGACGAGGAAAGTGGGGCTCAGAGAGGCCAGGAACAAATGCATGTCTTCCAGAGAACTTGCCACTCCAGTTCACAGTTCGTCTGGGCTGATCCAAAGTGTTTGGGAAGCAAATGCCAAGCCTGGAGAGGAGGAGAAGGGACTTGCATGGGGTTATACTAAAAGGAATGACTGTCTGAGGCAACCAGGTCTTCCTCTTTCCTTCCGGATGGATACCCTACACTGGACAGCTTCAGAGGGGGTGGCTGTGCAGATGTGCCAAGCCCCGCCCTGAACAGTGAAGGTCACAGTAACAGGAAAAAAGCCTCTGCTCCCATCACCTTGAAAACACGTGTATAGACATGAAGTCTTCTAGCCCCAAGCGAAGCCCTCTGTTTCTCCACTTCAAAAATGCATGGGTGCCAGCTGTGCAGACGTTGGCTCTATTATCAGGTGCCTCCAGGACTGGGCTGGAGACAGGCTCAACCACAATGGCTTTGGAGTGTTTCCCTGGAGCTGGAGGCAATGCAGACACTTCTCACGTGATGCTTCCTGATTAAAATCTGGCCAAGGGGAAAGAGCTTGCCTCAGGAGCACAAGAGCCTGAATCTAATCCCCAGCACCTACAGAAAAGTTCCAGGAATGCTGGTGCATGCTTGTAATCTGGAGACAGAAGGATCCCTGAAGCTCACTGGCCAGCTAGTCTAGTCTAATTGGTGAACTCCAGGTCCTGTCTGAGCTGGGGAGGTGGCCCAGTAGTTAAAGGTGCTTGCTTGCAAAGCCTGATGGCCTGGGTTTGATTCCCCAGCAAAGCCTGATGCATCAAGTGGGTATGCATCTGAAGTTCCTTTGCAGTGGCAAGAGGCCCTGGCATTTCTATGCTCTCTCCTTCCCTCCCTCCCTGTCTCCCTCCCTCCCCATCTCTCAAATAAATTAATTAAAATATTTTAAAATAAATAAGATAGAGAGCAATTGAAGATGACATCTAACATTGACCTCTGGCCTCTATACACACATGCATACACATGTGTGCACAAACACACACTAATTAAGTTTAATCTCACTGGGCTTCCTCACTGAATTTTCACAATTAGTAAACAAAACAAATTTCACTCTAAAAATGGGCCACTCAGGTGGGTCCTGCAACACAAGTCTATAATCCTAAAACAGGAGAATTACAAATTCAAAGCCAATCTTGGCAACTTAATGAGCCCATGTTTCAAAAAATTTTAAAGGAATATAGCTGTTAATATTTTTTTTAATTTAAAGAGGTGGGGGGCTGGGGATAGAACTTGGTGGCAGAGTGCTTATCTAACATACATATGACCCTGGGTTCAATCCCCAACAACACAAACAATAATTTAAAAATGCTACATGAAAAGTTAAGGAATGGGTTCCTTTGGGAAAGATGTGTTCAGGTTCCATTATGTGTAGGGCACTCAAGACTCTGGGCACGAAGAAGGGCTGCAGAGTGCACTAGCCCCACCTCAGATCTTGAGGACTTAAGGCAACTTCCAGAAGGAGCCTAAGAACCACCACTACCCCAGCCTTCCCCTTCTGGACCCAGCTGCCAAGCCCCACATGTGCCCAGGACAGCAAATGCACAACTAAACCCCAGCTGTGCCGATGCAGATGTGTGATGTAGCAATCCATCTAATTCCATCTCTCCACATGCAAATGAGAATGACAGCAATGGTCCAGGACTAGAGCCAGGGTGAAATAAACAGAAACCTGAGGCTATAGCTCAGTGGTAAGAGTGCTTGCCTGGCCTGTGCAAGGCCCTGAATTCCATCCTCCGTATCAGTATTAAAAGGCAAAGCCTTGGACAGTGGCTGGCAGTGACATTAAAGCTAGCGGCAACTAAACTTTTTAACTAGTTTGTGTTTCTAGCTTCACAGTTGAACTGGTCTTGAAAGTTAGAAGAACGCACTTCCTCAAAGAGACTTTCCCATTAAGACTTTCCACTGACTCACCCCAGGCCCTCCTTCCCTTATCACAGATCTGGGCGAGCCTCTCTGGCCTGGCCTGGCTAACACCCTGCATCTCAGCTCACAGGGCTCACTGGCCCCATGCTCCATCCAGGTGGACTGCCTAGCCCAGCATTCAGAAGGGAACCAGGGAACATTGTTCAAACTTGATAGATACTGGTGCTGAAAGTCCTGCAGGTTCCTAAAGATCATGGCCATGTGTTTGGAGACAGGGGCTCAGGCCCAAACTCCTGAGTTCCAGGGCTACCACTTTCTTTAGGCAAATTACTTGTTTCTCTCATTTCCTCATCTATAAAATAGGGAAAATGACAGGAGCTATTTCTAGATCTGTTGGCTGCAAAACTTTAACAAGTGAAAGCATGCAGAATTCTCAGAGCAGAGCCTGGCATAGAGGGCTCAGGATTTCAGCAGAACAATGCATCCTAGCCTGCCTGGCACAGTCCTGGCTTATGCCTAAGGTTGTTCCCAGCAACCCTTCCAGTTAAGGTTCCCCATAACCCTTAAAAATGCCCTGATTTCAGCACTTGAGAAGCTGAGGTAAAAGGATTGCTGTGAATTTGAGCCAGCCTGGGATACAGAGTGAGTCCTGGGTCAGCCTGGGATAGCATGATATGCTGCCTCAAGAAAAAGAAAAGAAAAACCCATGTCCCAGTAAATACCACCCCACCCATGCAAGCCAGTCTAATTAGACTCAGTAGGTCACATTAAAAAAAATCAAAACAGAAGTGGGACTAGTTGACAAGATGGATCATTAAAATCTTTTAAGCAGAAAAGTCCTGATTTGGAAGAGAATTATATGGCCACCCTAAACTAACTGCCTACTGTTTTTTTTTATATGTTCCTTTTTTTTTTGCATGTGTGCATGAGTGTGTGTGTGTGTGTGTCTTATATGAGTATTGCAGGGCCTCTGGTCACCCAACTTTGTGTATGGCTTTATGTGGGCTCTGGGGAAACAAACCTGGGCCTTTTCAAGCAAGTGCCTTAAGGCTTGCCTACCATTCTTTAAATCATCGTCACCGTCATCATCATTTTCTGCTATGCCACACTGAGTATCCAGGAAATGAGTAAGTGGGCTCAAAAAGCTGAGTAATTCTGTACCACCCTTCACCCAGGTGAGAATGTCCCCTGCCCTGGGGACCTCACATTCTGGCCCTCCTCTAGCTGACCTCTCATCACAGGGAGAAGAAATCATGGAGCCAGGGGATGTACCCACCTGGAGTTTGTGTCTTCCTCTGGATCCCAGGCAGGTGAGCCCACTTCCAGGATGAGTGGATCTCTCTCATGGAGCCAGCCAGGGAGGACCGGGGCACACTGGTGTGCTCAACCCTAAGGCTGAGAAGAAGCCAAGAGGCAGCTCTTGGGTGGGCGGGTGGTTGGGCAGGAAGCAGGGGGGACAGAGTGTGCTCATCCATGCTGAGATCTTTGCATGTGTGTACAAGAGCCTCTGGAGGGCAGGACAGAAGCAGGAATGGGCAAAGGGGAATCCAGACCCAGGCACAGGGCTCCTCTCCCTGCACCACACTGCTCCGTGCAATCTGGGAAGCCCACACTCAAAGCAAGCTGTACATACTGTTATGAAAGTGTGTTTGTCAAAGCAGAAGACGAGAACATATTTTATTCCTCATTTTGTTAGTTTGATTTATAACTTGCAAATATTTAGACATATGCTATGTGAACTTCCATCCACACTCTTGCCACGGATCCCTGCCACCTTCTGCCCAGTCTGTGTGCCAAAAGCTGACCAAGCCCCTCCTCTGTGTAAACCCAGGCAACTCCACAGAGCCAAACATGACCATCTCCGTGGCAGCCCGCCTCATGCACAGAAAACAGAGGGGAGCATGGGGGTTGGGCTCTGTCTAAGATGGGGCTAAGTCCCTGCCCCTCTGGTTTAGGAAGCTGTGGGATGCGACCCCATGCAGTATGGCCTGGAGACATGGCAGGTCACTAGTACCAGATACCAAGATGTGGAATTCGCTTCTACACTAACCAGGCACAGAGTTTTACAGCGATTCCATTTCATTCATTCATTCATTCCACCAACGTGGCTGCACCCACACCCACATTCTGTGCCAGGCACGGAGCTAAGGGGGCTGAATCTGCCCGGTGTGGGAAGAGAAATAAAACAAGGGCGCAGAGACCTGATTTGAGCACAAAGCGAGAATTGGTGCTTGAGCCGAAAAGACCTTCGCGAACTCCTTCCAGCCTTCCAGCCCCTAGGTGAAAGACGACCCGAGGCTCAAAAAGGCCAGGGGCTCACTCAAGATCCCGCTGCCTCGAGCGCGCCAGAACTGGAGCTAGCCAGAAGCGAGGTTTCGGATTCCCCAGATCTCAGGCCACTGTCCCAAGCTGCCCGAAGCTGGGAGGCCCCGTCCAGCTCCCGGAAGACTAGAGGGAGGTGAGCGCCAGGGAAGGGCAGGGGCCGGGCGCGGGCAACTGGGTGGCACCGAGCGCCCTGGTGCGCTGCCCTGGGCGCCCGGAGCGCAAGCGCCTGGGTGCGCGCGAGTGGTAGCCGCGCTTGGGTCGGTCCGCTGGGGTCGGGCGGGGATCCCCGGCTCCCAGGCGCCGGCGGGGGGCCGCGGGGCGCGGGCGAGGGCGGTGCTGCAGTGCCCGCTACGGCGGGCTGGGGGAGCTGTACCCGCCTGTCCCTAAGGCCTGGGAGAGGACCAAGCAGCTGGGTCGCTGCGCCTTTAGCTCGGCCGGACTTGGAGGCGCGCAGCCAGGCGTGCCTGGAGCGGGCTTGGAGCTCCCAAGTTCTCCTGGGCGTTCGGCCGGGGAGACGCTCAGTCCCACGGGCTTAGGGAGGCCGCTGCACTCCGGCCCGCCCCCGGGGGGGGGGGGATGTCCCGGGCCGCTGGGCCCGCCCAGGTAACCCCATCCTCGGCCCGCCCCCTGCCCGCCCCCCCTTCGGCGGCCCGCCCGCCTCCGCTGCTGCCGCCGCCGCCGCCGCATCCCGGCTCTGGGGCGGCGCTGACAGTCTAGGTCCGCGCCGGGCAGCGGGTGTAGCCACGGGCAGGGCGGC
The DNA here is from genome assembly GCA_004024765.1 of Zapus hudsonius. Taxonomy (NCBI): domain Eukaryota; kingdom Metazoa; phylum Chordata; class Mammalia; order Rodentia; family Dipodidae; genus Zapus; species Zapus hudsonius. The sequence continues at coordinate 27,973 of PVHP010004989.1, forward strand.
CGGCAGGCACGGAGGCAGAGCCTCGCCGCGCGCGCCCCGGCCCGCGCCCGGCGCCGCGCCCCAACCCACCCACGGAGCGCCCACCTGCCGCCCCGACGGGAGGCCCCCCGCGGCCGCAGCCTCTGCCCGGGGCTGGGTGCCCGCGGCGGCACCATGAGCCCCCGCTCGTGCCTGCGTTCTCTGCGCCTCCTCGTCTTCGCCGTCTTCTCCGCCGCCGCGAGCAACTGGCTGTAAGTCGGGCCGGGGCCGGGCGGGGCGGGGTGGGACAGGCTTCGAGGGCAGCAGCCGGTGCCAGGCGGCGCGGGGCAGCGGACGCGGGGGGCGCCCGGCAGGTGTCTCGACCGCGGGACCCGAAGATGGCTGGTTTTCTCTCCGGCAGCCACCACTGCCCGGTCTTCTCTCCGGAGACCCTGGGTCCCCTGCTGCCCGAGTCCAGCTTCCTGGCCTGGATCGGCAGGGATGGCGGCGGTGTCCGCACCCACAGGCTGCCCTGAGCGCCCGAGAGCGCAAGGGGGTGCGAGCGCGAGACGGCGGCTCAGGAGGGGTGCCGGGCGCAGCCCACCGAGGCTGACAGGTCGCCTTGGAAGCCCATTACAGGGAAGGGCTCCGTACAGAAAAGCAGGTTAATCCCGAGAAGTCTGGGGCGCGAGCTCCCCGCGCTGAGCCGCGCCGCGCCGCGGGCCGGGCTGGAGGCGTGCAGGGACCTGTTTCTGCACCAGGGGCGGGAGAAGGCATAGAAGGAAAGGTCCGGACACCGAGCCTCTGAGAGCCCGCGACCGGCTCTGGCCGGTCCTCGGGTTTCCCGGGGCAGGAAGCAACTTTTTCCACCTCCATGGGTCTTGTCTGAAGAAGAGGCAAGGTAACTGCTGGCGACCTGCGTGCCCCTCTTGGGGTCTGCGCTCCGCAGGCTCCCTGGGAAAGGGCGGAAGGAGGTCTAAGGGGATGAACTGCGGTGAGTGGGTGACCAGGGAGCCAGGCCCCCTCATCCCTCCACAGTGACACTTCTCCAGATCCCAACTTCTCCTGCCCAGAGCTCTGCCCCCATCCGCTGTGGGCAGCCAGTGGGGAGCCAAGCTCCAGTATTGATCTGAAAAGCCTGAGGTGGGAAGGGGGATAGCCAACAGTGTAGCTGGGGTTTCCATGGAGACAGTGGGAAAGGAAAAAATTCTCTGTGCATCAAGACCAGAGAACAAATATCTCCCATGAAATTGCCTGAGTGCCCAATGGCTGTTGCTATGAGGTCATTGTGGCCAGCCGGGGCCCTGTAGGCTGGAAGGAGTGTGCTCCTTAGGGTCAGAGCCACACAGGGCTTGGGGAGACTGAGGTAAGGTGGAATTCTCCCAGCTGTTCGAGAGCTAGCTACTCCAAGGCAGCCCAAAGTGGCTGCGGAGCTTTTGTTTTTCTTGGAATCTTAATTTGATTAACACTTCAGGAGTAGTGGCAGAGTGGACATTAAGCAGGGAACTGCCACCTCCCTCCTCCCCCTCCCATAGGCCATCCCCCTGAGTGGGCCCTGGGCTACAGAGCTGAGGAGGGGAGCTATTTTGGATGGGAGGAGCCTGGAGTCCCTGGAGCTGTCTCTTAAATGCATAAGCTCAGAGATGGAGGTCTCTAACTGGGTCTAATCTGCCCAGCACCAAAGCTTCAAAACAAACCAACAAAACTGAGGGGAAAGTGGCAAATGGAGTTCCCCAAGCCTGCAGGGGACACAGTGACACCTGCAACAGAAAGGCCTTCAGGAATACCTGGTCCTTTGGCTCCCTTTATAGATGAGGAAGCTGAGGTCAGGTCAGGGAAGCGACTTGCCAAGCTTAGAGCTGAGGAATGAACCCAGGTGCTGTGACCCCTACCAGTGACATTTTACCCCTTCCCTAAGGTAATCCTGAAGTTGAGCTGGAGTGGGACAGGAGAAATTACCACCCACCCACCTCCAGCCACATTATGTCCAAGCCCCTAGCCAGGGAGGCAGCCCCAGCTTTAGTCGTGCAAAGCTTGGGGAATTCCCAGGAACTCAGTTTGTTGAGCTTGCTGTCGGGGTGGGTGAGAAGGGGCGGCCTGGAGGGGAAGAGGTTGGCAAACCTGTTCTCTGCAACTGTGATGGCTCTGGTTGCCATGCAGCCGTGCTCTGGATGACCCAGTTCACTCCAGCTCCACCCGGGCTTCTGGCCAAGGGTCTCTCTACTCAGCATGAGGTGAGAGGAGGAAGGGGCTTCCCAGAACCCAGAGAGGTTCTGAAAGGGAAATAGACCCCAAGCTAGGGTCATTGCCTTGTACTTAACCACCACCATCCTCAGCCAGGGACTGGACCAGCCCTCGGGGAGACAGGTGCCACAGTCTAGCCTCCCAGTAGCTTGGGTCTAGGTAGAAGGACAGGATAGAAGCAAAAGCAGGTGGGACAGTGTGTGTGATCCATAGCTGTTGGGGGCAGCACTGAGCTTCACCTGGGGCCATGGGGGGGGGGAGGGCTTGGCCTGGAAGCTGGGAAGATGCCACAGTAATAAATTCATAATAACTTCTGAATCCTGACTACATCAGAACCTTATTTTACAGATGAGAAGATTTGGAGTTACAGAGGTTGATGCCCAAGGCAACCTATCTAGTCAAGGGCAGAGATGTCTAATCCAAATCTATCTCTAAAAGTAACAACTTCCAGCAGGCAGCTGTGCATTCAGGAAAATTGGTGGCTCTTTTCACTGTGTACCACACTGAAGCCTGGCCCCAAAAGAATGGCTGGCAGCACGTGCTGAGGTGCAAGGACTGGATATCCCAAGACCTAGAGACAGGCTTCTGTCCAGGACAAATCGCTGGCTGGTTGGAGGGCCAGTGCTGACCGATGTCTCTAGCCTAGCAGAAGCCAGTGTCTCTGTGTATGCAGCTTCTGAGCATGACGACCTGGGAACTGGGAGGACTTAGCAGCCTGAGGCTGGGCAAGCCTGGGTCTCATGATGAGACCTAGAGCAAACTGACAGCTTGTGGCAGACCCCACCATGGAGGGAGGGATGGACAGAGATGCCACCCACAGTGGAAGGCCTAGATTCATCCCTCCAGGGGCTGCCCTGGACCTAGGCTCAGCGCTACCTCCAAATCACCCCCTCTGGCACCAGGAGTCATGAGGCTTGGATTCCAGCCCCAGCTTTACACCACATGCTGGCTGGCCTTCCATGGGCCATGGGTCTTAGCAGCTTATTCTGAACACCACATGGAAAACTGGGAAGAGAGGGGATGGATAGGCAAGCTGAGGTTTTATTAACTTGAGTTTCCCAAAGAAGGGCAATGAGCTGTATACAGTGTGCTAAGTGAGGACCTAGCAGAAGCCCAGTAAGCAAGGAGGAGGAGACCCTGCTGATATCCGGTCAGAAAGAGTAGCTCAAACCTATGTCTCAGCGGTAGATAGTCCAGCGTTCCACCCTAGACCTGCCATTGCCCCGTTAGGTCACCTTGGACAGGCACCTTGACTCTCATCTGTAAAATGGCACCCAAGAGTGTAGATGGTTCAAGTGGTGAGGGAGTCCATGCATATGACATGCTGGGTACAGGCAGCTACTGTCGTCATGTCCCCTTCCATACAGATGCCAAAGAGAACCAGCCTTCAGGGTGCTCCCAAGACCCACTTGTCCCAAACTGTCCTGTCAGGGTCCTGTGGTTTTACACTAGTAGAAGCCATTCTGCAACAAGGCACCTCGAGAGCCTGGAGATACATCCTGGCTCACAGGCATCCTGCTGGCCAGAGGGCTTGTTACTGGGGGAGGAAAAGGAGGCAACATGCACCTTACTGGCTCCAAGGCCCACAGGTGTGCATACTCATGCCAAGCTTCCACATGCCTATTTTGCCTGGTGGGGATGTATGAATCCGAAGGCCACAGGCTGAGCGAGGCAGAATTTAACAGTACAGGTGTAGGCAGAGCCACACGTACAGGTAGAGAAATGTCCTGTCTCACCCAGGAATGTCTCATGAGTCCCCAGCTGGAAAGCAGCCCACCCTACCCTCTAGTGAAAGCCCATTCATTACCTTGGAGCTCCCTCCCATGCTCTGAGAGTTGCTAACACACCTAGATCTCCTTACAGTTTATAGTGGGATTTCTCCCCACCTTGGTATTATGGATATTTTGTGCTGGGGTCATACTTTGTCACACATATGTCCTGTGCCCTGTGTTTAGCAGCATGATGGGCATCTAGCCACTGGATACTAATAGTATATCCTCCCTACCCCCCCCCAGACATTTCCAAATTTCCCATGGGTGACAAAGCCCCTCTGAGCACACCTTCAGAGCACTTGTACATCCACTAGTCTACCTTTCTCCCCTCCCCTTCCTGAGCAGAGGCATGTGGGTTCCAGTCCCATTTCAAAAGTCCAGAGGTGCAGCCACTTCCCGAGGAAGCAAGACTTGAACTTGACTTGCTCTCATATGTCCAAGTCTCCGTTTTCATCCTGCCTATGTAACTACTTTCTATTATATATAACTCAGGTATGTGGCTGCAGTGGCTCAGGTCAATTCTATAACATACATACCTCTGAGTGTCTCCTCAGAGTCTGGCACATACCTGCTCAGTCACTATTTGATGGACAAATGAAAGAAGGACTCAGTCAGTACTGAGAGTTGAACATTATCAAATGGTGGCCCGCCTTCCAAGGCTTGGAGCAGGAAGGAGACTCTCAGCTCTACTGGACCTAGCTCAGGTGATACTAAAATGCAGCCCCTTCCTGCTCAGCCAGGACAGACTCTCCCAGTCAGCCACTACCACCACCACCATGGCAGGTGGAGGGCAGGACCAAGCTCTGCCTGAGGGGTTTGCTCAAGTAGCAGATCTGGACTCAGCTGTCTGCTAAGGTTTGACTTTCTTCCCTCAACCCTAGATTAGCAATTGAGCAACTCAGCAAGCACCTGACAAGACAGTGCTCCCCAAACCTGTTGAAACTCGCCCAACTCAGGCCCTGTGGGTGCGCTTGGGAAGCTGAGCTGCACCAAACCTCCTCTTGTTCTTTCCTGGAGGTGAGGGGAGGAAGGGCCCAGGCTGAGCCAACTAGGCACAGAATGGCCAGGGAGTCAGTGGTGGGGGTGACAGCACCCGCCATTGGCCCCTCCAGCCACCACTCTGCTCCCAAGGAGCTTGCAAGAGCTGCTGTGGATTTGCTCTGCAAATGCAGCTGGAAGGCGGAGCTGCGACCGACCTGTGGTTGCTTCCAGATTTCCACAGGAGTTGCCAGGTTTTATCTCTGAGTCCTGAGCTGCATCTTTTGTGATTCAGCCAGCCCGGGGAGAAGCTCGCTCCCTGCCGTGACCCCTCCAGCTCCCCTTCCCATGTAGCTCTTCTCCACCTCCCCCATCTTCTGGCAAACTAGAAACCAAACTATGTTTTAGAAGTTCCCCTCCAAGTCAGAACCCCTGCAGCTTCAGGGAGGGGACCTGGTCTTCCCAGAGAGAAAGGGAGGTAGGAAGGAGAAAGAGGGAGGAGGGAGGGATGCAATCTTGTCCTCCGGAGGGGGAGGAACCTCTTGTCAGCTCACAGGCATCCTATCCTTCAAGGGGCCCATTCTCAGCAGGGAATTACTGATGCGCTCTAGGAGCCTTTGTCCGGTGTGACTCTATTCCTCTAGCCCTGCAATCCCAGGATGAGGCCCAAAGAGTTTTCCTCTCAAAGCTGGACACACAGCAGAGGCATGGGTACCCCGCTGTCCTGGTACCTCTGGCTTCAAGAACAAATCACAGACATCAGTCAGGAAGTTCTCAAGGAGCCCAAGCCTCCCTGCAGGGGCATGCTGAGCTTGCCCCTTCAAACATCAGCAAACTCATGGTAGAGTTGGAACTCCACCACAGACCCACACTGTGCTGGAGAGGGTGAGCAATTGAGCAAGGGAACAACCAAGGTTTGCCCACCTGACCTATCAGTTAGGGGTAAAGGTCCAGCCACAGGCTTTCCCAAGATTGGGCTAAGGCCAAGGAGCCCTCTGAAAACATGGAGCCAGCAGAGTTGGTGCTGGGATCCTCAGCAGTGATTTTCTGGTCCTTTCCCACTCGCCACCTCCAGCCTTCCTCAGCCAGCTGGGGAGGATGTCCCAGCGGATCAGTGGCCACTAGGCATGAAAAAATCTCTAGGGAGAAGGACTGGGTGGGTTTTTGCAACGGAGAAGCTCTCTGCTGCCAAATCAGAGGGCAAGGTGAGGTCAGGAAGTGCCTTAAACTTGACACCCACTCACCCCACAAGGACACCTGCCTTAGAGGGAGAAGGAAAATTCTTACATCCTGGCACAGCACTGGGCTATCTAGGCCCAGGTCTGAGTGACTTCTTCTTGGCCTCAAGTCAGTCACCACCTGCTCCTCTGGGAGAAGGAAAATGAGAATGGGGGACCCTCAAATAGGAAGGGGGGAGCGATCAGGAGTAAAATGTTTACTGGTGAGGTGTCAGCAGGGGGTAATCAGTGAGTTCAAGGCCAGTGTGGGCTACATGAGGCCCCCCCATCAAAAAAGAAAAAAAGAAAAGAAAATCCCACAGTGAATACCAGTAACTCCACTGAGGAGGGCCCTCAGTGGAATGGGGGCGGACAGAGGACAGGAGATATAAGAGGATAACCCAAGGGGCATATGGCCAACACACAATTTGTTCATATAATAAAGTCCACAATTAAAAAAAGGAGAAAGAGGGAAAGAAAAGAGAAAAACAAAGAAAGGGAAGAGAGAGAGGTGTAAGGCTTCTGAAGGTGGGGCATCCCCAGGGAGCTAGGAAGCCTAGGAGAAATGAGAAAGAGGGCCCCCAAGATGTAGAAGAGGGTGTGTGCTCCCTGGAAGGCCAGCATTCTCTCCTGCTGAGGAAGTACACTACATACAGGATGCCAGTGACTCGGCCTAGGCATTGAGATTCATCCCTTACTAGGATTTCTGTTAAGGGCTGGTTGTCCTCCAGGGTTTCTGGCCAGTGGCCACACTTCCTTCAGAGACCACAGACCCGGGCCACACTGTGGAGTAGCCATGGAGACATACCCTCTCCCTTCATCTCACTGTAGACAAAAGACTCTGGGAAGACCCGTCCAGGGATGAGGGCCACCTTGCTCTAACGACATCATCTGTCGTGCCCTCAGAGCCCCAAGCCATCTTTGGAGATCGAGCGGCCAGCCTCCTGGCCCAGGAGCCAGAACAGCCTGTTTTCAAGTTCTTACACAGCACTGGCTTGAGTGGTGACCTCATGGTCCTCATGTGGGAAGGGCTGGGGAAGGGAGACCCTGGCCTGGCCAGCTCTGCTCTGTAGTGATACGGTTATGCTGAGCATGTGACTACTGATGGCACAGGTGACAAGGGATGGGAAGGTCCATGCTTCTAGTCATCTCATTTCCCAAATGTCCCCTTGGCACACCTGAGCTCATCTTTGCAGCCCAGGGACCCCAGCTCTTGAATTCCAGGATTTCACCATCCCTCCTCTCTGTCCATCACACCCCTGACCCTTGAAGGGTTGGGCAGATGCCATGAGGACCCCACCTGGAATCATGTAATCCACTGTTCCTGTCAGGCTCCAGCTCTGTGAGAGCTGAGAGGACCCAGCCAAAGCCAGGCATGCACAGGGTCCCGTGCACAGGGTGCAACCTTGGAGGGGTTTGGGGTGAGTGGGAAGTGGGTAAGGGTCAAGGAGAACAGCTAGATAGGGCGAAGCCTCACAATGCTGAGGCAGGAAGCAGCACTTGTCAGGGCGTTTGATGTGCCTGTACCTCCTGAAGTGAGAACCACTTTACAGATGAGCGGGCCAAGGCTCACTGACCTGCCCCATGTGACACAGAGGTGGGCTCTCTGCGACTGGGTCATGGTGGAAGACAGGACAGCATCTACTCAGGCTACATAAAGAAATCGTGGATGGTCTGAAATGACTGGGCTGTGGCGAGGGTCTCCATAAGAATGCTATCCAGGATGGAGTCTGTGGCCCTCTTGCTTCTGCCCAGCAGTGATACCTCATTTCCTTCTGGCACCCCTCCCTCTAGCTTGGCTTCCTTCCTCCCTGGTATGGCGGGCACCAGCACTCTTAAGGAGGCTCTAAATGTGGCCCAGGCGTCAGGGAGGCCAAAGGAGGGGGCAGAGAAGCCTGGGCTGGTGTCCCAGCCCCCACCTGGACACTGTAGGGCCAGGACCAGTGCCACTGACCTGCTTGGCTCCCCACCACGGCAGCTCTCCCTGCCCCTCTCCTCTGGACAGACAGGCAGCGCCCAGAAGGAATCACAGAGGTGTGGATTCTCCTATAGAAATTTGTATATTTTGTTTAAAAAAGCAAGCAAACCTGGAAAAGCTTGGGACAAGCCCAGCTAATTTTAGTTTCTAATGAAAACAGCAGGTGGCTGAGAGGATCTGATCTCCCTGGCAGGGCCAGGGCCCTCCGGCCTCCTAGGGGCTGCGCACTAGCCGGTGGGGAGGGCCTTCTGGGAGGAGCCTGCAGGACCCACAGCCCCCATTTGAGAAGCCAGGGCACAAGCTGGCCCGTGGCTGCAGCAGGGGTAGCTCGGGCTGGTAGGGTAACCTGATCGATGGCACAGCGTAGCTAGAGTCCTGGGTGGCCTGGGCAGCAGGTGGTAGATTGCTAAGCCTGTACTCAGCAACGGCAGGAAGAAGCCTAAACAGGGGCAGTGCAACCAGGCACAGAAAGCAGCGATGGTCGGCCTCCACAGCAGGCTGGCCCGCAGCAGCCGACACCCGTCAGGAACCTGGCTCTGACTCTCCCAGAAATGGCTTGTGCAGTCGATATTTGAGCCGGACTCAGCTCCTGGGTCAGTGAATGGCACACGTGTCTCTGGGGGAAAGGTTGAGCCACTGTAGGGCACTGGGAGGGGACTACAAAGGCCCTTGGGAACAGTTGGGCCCAGCATTAGTGTCTCTAAGCCCTCATCTGCCCCTCTTTCTCCTTCACCCCTGCTCCCCCAACCCCTAGTACTCTGCCATGAGGTGAGCAGAGAGGACTCCTCAGGACAAAGTCCCTCAGCCATGCTGCAAGCATGTATTGCATACTGCTGTGTGAGACCCCAGCAATGAGGGAACGAGAGGAGTATAGCTAGGTGACTTCAGACAAGTTGCTTCACCTCTGGAGAGGCAGGGGGCTCATTTGGCTTTGCTCATCTGGTACCAATAGGACCCCAGCACAAGTGGAACAGTGGTGATACTGAAGGTGTTACCATCTTCAGCACATGCTAAGCTCTGGTGTCCTGTTCCCCAGCCTCTAGGATCCAGGAAAGGGGGTAATGGAGGGCCAGGCCTTCATACACAGGAGGAGCAGCTGCTGTGCCAGGTCAAGACAGGGCTAGGAAGACAGGGCTAGGGGTGGGCACTGCAACTGCGGAGGCAGTTTCTCCTCTTCTTCCTGGACACTGTCCCAATGACTCACAGCCCGCCAGAGCCCCTGCCACTGTCATTTCAAGCCTTCTCCTTATTGCATTCAGAACCTAAGGGAAGAATGCCTGGATCCTCATCCATCCCTTCCCAGTTTAGTGGCCTGGGCCAGCAAGCCCTTGAGGCCTGGATATTCCCTTTTCTGCAGAAGGACTCTAGCTCTGACAGGGGGAAAGGTCACACCCCTCCCCAGATCATCATACCCCTAAAGAGACAAACCCCAGGTCACACTGGGCTGGTGGCTCAACCAGGCCTTCCAGCCTGTTCCTCCTCCTGCCTGGAGAAGCCCAGCCCCTGAGGGCCTGCCTCCCTTCACATAGAGGGAGATGAGACCTGTTCTGTGCACACGTCTCATAGGGAAGAAGGGAACACACCCTTTGCTAAGACATCAAGCCTGGGTGGGAGCAGGAAAGTACCCAATGTTAGGGTTCAACTCCTTGCCCCCTCAATGAAGGACCCGGTGGCCTAGGGAGCATGAACCTGGCACATCGCCAATAGCTGAGCTCTTGGCGCCCCCTGCAGGCTACAATGACAGGTGGGACTGGCTCCATGGAAGATCCCATCCCTCTGCAGCCCTAGCAGGGGACACATAAGAGCCAGGCTCCCTACTTCCAGACGCAGCCTTCCCCTACTGCTCACCACCTTCCAAGCCTATCTCCCCTCTATAGACCAGGTCAAGGTGCTACTGGTCCACACACACTCTCCAGATAGGACCTGGTAGGCACAGAAGAGAAGGGGTCCTAGGAAACAAACGCATGGGGGCCAGAGGAGGTTGGGCTGCCTGGCCTTAAGACCACCTACCTCCACTGGACAATCTGTGCTGCCAGGGACAGCTCCTGGGATGTGTCCAGCTGAGCCAGATGCACCAGCATATCCAATCACGTTCATTCCTCACAGAAGCCCTCTGAGATAGAAGATGTTGTTCCTTTATGAATAGGGAAAGCCAGACTCAGTCCCACAGGCAGGGGGTGAAGACACCTCCTCTGGGGGCTGAGGCCACAGTGAAGACAAGCTCAGCTTACCAAAGACTGCTCTCCAGGCTTCCTGGGTACACTTGGGGACATGTCCAAAACTCAGGTGCCCACTAAGCTCACCTGATGTGGAGTCCAAACAGACACCTATGCTTCCCACAAACTCCACAGATGTTTCTGATGCACAGCCAGACTTGAGAGCCATCCCTCTAGTCCAACCCACATGCCTGACCAAACTTGGCTGCTGCTTACCCAGCTCCAGGGTGGAGAAGCCCACTAAGGAAGGGCACCTCACCCTGCATCCCAGCAGCTTCTGCTCACATTGTCAGCTCTAATCCTTGAGTCTCATACAAGAATACTGCAGCTCCCAAAGGCTGTGAATTCAGAGAAAATCAAGTTCAAGTCTGCCCCACTTCTCACTGGCTGTGTAACCTTGCACACAAGACAACTTATTCGCACCTCAGCTTCCTTCTCTTTAAAATGGGGACTCATTGGCTAGTCCTAACTAGAGTCCATGAAACTAGCTCTTCTTATATTTTTGTGTTTTTTTCATATTTTTAATAGGACTTCCTAGATTCCTTTTCAGTTTTGTTACCATTCATTCATTCTCACACTCAGCAAACATGGTAATCTCCTGCCACATTGCCTCAGGCCCTATGTCACACTGTGCTCACAGATCCCCAGCCCCTGAGAGCTGGAGGCAGGCCTATCCTTGGATCCAGAGAAAAGTTCAAAGCTGGGACAAATCAGAGACCTGGGTGTGGAAAGGCGGCAGGTGCTGGGGCAGCTCTGCATCACACCTACCCCTTCTCCCCAGGTACCTGGCCAAGCTGTCATCGGTGGGCAGCATCTCCGAGGAGGAGACATGCGAGAAGCTCAAGGGCTTGATCCAGAGGCAGGTGCAGATGTGCAAACGGAACCTGGAGGTGATGGACTCTGTGCGCCGGGGCGCCCAGCTGGCCATCGAGGAGTGCCAGTACCAGTTCCGGAACCGACGCTGGAACTGCTCCACACTAGACTCCCTGCCTGTCTTTGGCAAGGTGGTGACACAAGGTGAGGGGAGGTATGCCAGGGGCTGTAGGAGGCCAGCATACAGCACACTCCGAGTGGCCGGGCTAGTCTAAGTTAGTTCGGGAGCAGAAATGGCACAGGGCCAGCGAAGGGATGCTGGGTAGGGGATGACCCAGACAGGTGAGTCAGGGGCCATCAGGGAGGATGGAGGCTCAGAGAAGAGATAGGACTGACCTGACCTGCTCCTCAGAGGATGAAAATTTGAGTCAATTTTCAACTTGGGGCTCCCCACCTTACCCTTCTACTCCCCACAGTAGTATTTGGCCTTGGGAACTGGAGCCTGCTTCATGGACTCATGCGTCTCATAAGCCATCTAGAGTACCTCCAGCAGGGCCAGCATGTGTCTAGTTCATAACCAGAGCACAATAGAAGGAGCTCTGGCCTCAGCAGCTTACTTGAGGCACTAGCTGTGAGCCTGTTTGAAGTGTCACAAGGAACGTGAACTCATCGGCCCTTTGAGATGGCTTGCTGGCGAGGAAGAAGCCAGTGTACGTATGGGTTAAGGTGCCTAGGGTCACAGAACTACAAAGTCCCAACGCCAGGATGTAAGACCAGGCAGTGTCTGCTAAAACTTATGAAAATACCATGAAAGATGGGACAGGAAGTTAGACGCCTCCCCTGGCCAGTACTGGGATACTCTGGGAAAGCTTTCCCAGAAGAGATCAGCCCTCGACTGACACTAAAAACGTGAGGTGGCGTTAAGCCAGGGAGGTGAGCCAGGACATAGCAAAGGTTCTATGGAACAGAAGGGGAAGTTTCCTCGAGACACGGGGTCAAGCCCTGCCCTCGAGGAAGTACTGGAAGCCAGCTGCCTTTTTCTACTTCCTGAGCATGAAGCTGACACTTCTGAGCCACCAAGTTGACAGGGCCCTTTGACTTGTTCAGGCAGCAGGGAGGGGTTGCCTGGGCCAACCTTTGTCTTGGCACCTGTGGGCCTGGGAGGCCAGGGCTGCTGGGCTCGTGGCAAACCATTTGGATGTTGTTGGAAACCAACTGGGATAGAAATTTGGAAGCCATTCTCCTGGGAGCTGGCAGGGGCCAGTAGACATGATCACACTTGGCATACATGCTGAGCATGGCTGCTCTCAAAGAGGCAGAGAGGGCTGAAGAAATGGCTCAGCAGTTAAGGTGTTTGCCTGCAAAGCCTAATGAGCTGGGTTCAATCCTCCAGTACCCACGTAAAGCCAAATGCACAAGGTGGCACATGCATCCGGAGTTTCTTTGCAATGGCTGCAGGCCCTGGCAAGCCCATTTTCTCTCCTTGCAAATAAGTAATTAAATAAAAATAAACAACAACAAAAAAAGAGCAATAAAAGAGCTACAGGTGTGATAGTGCACGCCTTTAATCCTAGCACTCAGGAAGCAGAGGTAGGATTGCTATGAGTTTAAAGCCAGCCTGAGAATACATACATATGAATTCAAGGTCAGTCTGGGCTACAGTGAGACTCTTCCTCAAAAACACAAAACAAAACAAAGGCAGAGACCCAGTGAGCAGAGTGGCACTGAAGACTCTCACGAGAGGGTGGAGCCAGCCTCAGACTGTAGACACTAAGCTTGGGAAGCCCCTCGTATGTGGGCATGGTGGGCATTCAGTGTGTATTTTGAAGAGATTAGCAGATAGATCATCAGTTTCCCATGCCAGGCCTGTCACACTCCTATGACTTTCCACCTAACTCCCAACCCTTCTCAACCTAAGCAATCCCCTCTAAGCCCCTCACTCCTGTCCCTAGCTCTTTCCTCAGCTCCAAACCTCTATGGCATTTTTGGCTTTAAGACATTATCTTACTATGTAGTCCAGGCTGGCCTTGGGCTTACTACATATATATCCTAGGCTGGCTTCAAACTCACAATCCTACCAGGTGTGGCCACACATGCCTGTAACTACAGTCCTGTGGAAGGGAAGGTTGGGGGGAGACAAGTAGAGACATGAGGATTGCTGGAGGAATGAGGGGGGCTCACTTGGTCAGCCTGTCTGACCAAAAACAGCAGCTCCAGGCTCAGTGAGAGACTGTCTCCAGGAAGCAACACAGATAGAGAAGGACACCAAATGTTCTGGCCTCTGCAGTGTACGCACAGGGCACACTAATGGGTACACTATACATATACACCATACACACTAAAAACAAAAGGAAAACAAAGCCACAGTCCTCTTGCCTCTGCCTCCCAAGCACTGGAGTTGCAGGCATGAGCCACTGCGCTTCTTCCACAGCTATGCCCCTAACCAGAGGGGTCTTTTTTGTAATTTGTTTTGATATAATTTAATACTTACAGAAAAATTGCAAAAATAGTACAATTTCCTAGCTACTTATTGCTGTGTGATTTTCACATAGCTGCCTTACTATTTCTGTAGGTATATGTGCATATTTGTAGAAACCATCTGTGCACACATTGCTTCTTTTGTTTCTTTTTATATTTTTATTTATTTGCAATCAGAGTAAGACAGAGAGAAGAGACAGAGAGTAGGCATGCTATGGCCTTCAAACCACTGCACAGGGACTCCCGAGGCATGCACTACACTGTATATCTGGCTTTGCGTGGGTACTGGGGAATTGAACCAGGGTCCTTAGGCTTTATAGGCAAGTGCCTTAACTGCTGAGTCATCTCTCCAGACTTCACATTGCTTCTTTACCCCTTCCACACTGACTTGTGCTGACTCCTCACCTAAACGCCTCCTCCATCACTGAATTGAGCTCTTCCCGGGCAACTGTGATGGCTCCTGTACCCGTTTCCCAGCAATGCCCATGCCTGGCATGGAGGGCAGTTAGCAGATGCCAACTAGTGACAGTGAATCAGAGACTTGAGTCAATGCCAGCCTGAAGCCATTTGGGGAATTGGGACCCTGTGGAGTCATACCTTCCTCATCTGTGGGCAGCAGCCAAAAAGCCCTGTCAGCAAGTTGTAGGAGACATGAGAATCCTACCAGGCCTAGTGGGAGCTACTTGGGACTAAAATCTGAGTGGCTTGGTCAAGCCTGGGACCAGGCAGGTCAGAGCAGACAGATGTCAGTCATAACTGGAGGTAGAGTCTGAGCTCTTCCCACTCACCCACCTCCTTCCTTTTTGTATCTGGTTTTCTTCACCAATAAAATCCTTCTTAAATGGCCTTCATGATGCCAAAATAAAAGCCTCTGAGGCCTGAGAGCAAAGGACTAACTCTGGTAGGCCCACGGGTGGCCAGAGGGGCAGATGGAGGAGAGCGCACAGGCAGACGGGCTTCGGGCAGGTGACTGCTCCTCTGAGCCTGTGTCCTCATGTGCTCCATGTGTACCTCACAGAGCAGTCACCAGGACTCCGTGATGTATGTGCAGAGAAGAGCAGCCCATCCTCACAGGTGGCAATCATCTTCAGCAATGACTGACAGGCAGGCTCTCACCCCCAGCTCTCAGGTACCTGCACACACAAGCTGTCAGGCTCGAGTGGTGGCTTCAGGCATGGAAGAGGACAGAACCAACAGATTCCCCCTGGGTCCAGGCTGTACTCACTGAAGACAAGGAGCGACTATTTGTTGAGGGCCTAGTGTGCAGCTGTGACCTTGTGTGGTGTTCCCAGGAAAGATTAAAAGAAAGCCAGCAACCAAGAACCCTCCCTGCTTACTAAAGATGGCACCAATCTTAGAAGCCTCAGCAGGTTCTCCTCAAGCACTGCTCCCTGTTGGATCATCCTCCCTTCCATCCATCATCTGGAGACACATCACTGGTGACGTGCTATGCAGAGCCCAGGCCTTGAATCAGACAAGCCTCTATTGCCAGTGGCTACTGAAGGACCCAGAGAGAACACTGAGCCTTGCAGGGCAGCAGAGGCTAATTACTAAGACTGCCACAAGCCCTGTCCGAATAGGGAAAGGCCCAAGCATGCTGGCCCTCAGAAATCTATAGAATCTATACAATTGCTTCAAATCTCCAGCCCCAGGCGGCCTTAGCTCCCCCACCACCCCGCCTGCCAAAGAAGATGGCATTGAAATCCAGGGGACACACAGGACTCAACCTGTGGAGTCAGGAGATAAGAAACCCAGCAGGAAGGAGCTGGTTATGGAAAGATGACAGGGCAGAAAGAAAAGGCTTCAGGGCAATAGGATTGAGAGCTCCACTACTCCCTAGCCCAGGACAGGACAGGACAGGACAGGACGTCTCCCTCCAGTCAGAACCTGTCCAAGGTACAGTATCTACCACTGCACCCCACATCTGAGCAGCCTCTGGGGAAAGCAGGCCCTCCAGAGAGCAAGGCTCCAGCCAGGGTGCCAGGGAAGTAGTGAGAGACTATGAGGGTCACAGCACTGGAGTCTAGGGGCAGCGGAGATTGTGGGAGGAGCCACTCACTGCCAGTGGCTGTATGTGGCAGCACAATGACATGTCCACTTCCTCCAGCCTTCTGGGGCTTACCCTGCAGCATGTAAGATTTAGGGTAGACCTAGGAAAACGCTTTTTGGCTTCATATATGGCAGGTGAGGGGGGGGGAGATGGGCCAACACTTGAGGTCTCTGTGAGGCAGAAAATTGTCAAGGTAAAAGTTCTGGAGCTAAGCGGAGTTCAAATTCTAGTTCTACTACTTCCCAACTGGGTGTCATCAGACAAGTTGCTTCACTCAGTGCCTCGGTCCCTCATGTAAAATGAGCACTAAGAGTCCTTTTCAAGGGTGCCTTGAAGAGTATGTAAGATAACATACATGCTCAGGAAGCAGGCTTTCTATAAATTACAGCTTTTATGACCTTCCTTCCAGAGTCATTCAGGGCCACTCACAGAGGATATGATGGGGACCTCAATCCCCTTGAGGCTAGGGTAAAGGGGACCTGGAGTCCCAATAGGTAGACATAGGTTTGGAGATCTCCCTAAGCAACTCAAGCACTCGGGGGCAGAGGTGAACAAGAGTTGGGGGTGGACATGGGCTGCTTGAGGGCCAATGAAGCGCAGGAGACAAGGCCATGCAGGGCAGAGAGCAGAGGCCGCCCACCAGCCCATCTCCTGCATGGACTTCCCTTCCCCCTTGGTTGTTGGGGCAAAAATTTGTGCTGGTTCAGGCCTGGAAATACCAGAAATACCAGAAACTGAAGTCGTCTCTCTTTGGGCGGCCACAGCATAAAACCAACCAACATGAGCCTGCTATTAACCTCAATTAACTTGGGGAAGATTCCATCCCAGGCTGTCAAGGCTCCATTGCTCCAGCCAAGCCCCTCAATGCAGGCTCAAAATGGCCAAACAGAGTGGGCAGTGGAGAGGGTGGTATTCCCAGCTCAGCTACACCAAGAACAGGGCGTCCTGAGTGTTGGGGGCCGAAATGCCTCCCAATCCAGCAACAGGGCTCGGCTGCTTCTATCCACAGACAGGCACAGAGGAGGTGATTGTTCCCATCTGACCATGGTGACTGCTCCCTGGGGCAGCTGGGAGCACAGGCTTGGGTGTCGTAGAGGTAACTGGCAACCACGAGCCTGAAGCCTGCCCCCACCACTCTTGTGGACATAGACCCTGTGGCAAGAGACAGAAGGACAGTCACAGCACACAGAGGCCCTCACAGGGCCTGGGAGAGGAGCAAGGCCCGCTGTCTGGTCACACACCCAGCCAGCACCCATGCTCTGCTCATACATTGCCCTAGCTCACCCCCCAAAAGAGACTGCAACAGCTACACCCCCAGGCATAGTTCCTAGGATAAAAACATCCATTCAGGCAGGGGAGGAGGGCCAGCACCAAAATAGAATTGCTGGGCAACCGTGGCAGAGGCAGGCAGACCTGTGCTGCTTGACTAGGACCAAGCCCTTCCCTTCCAGGAACCTTTGTATCACTGTCTAAAGATCAGGATGATCAAGCTAGTAGAGGGCTTGTGGCCAACTGGCTCCCTAGCCACCAGTGTGAGGGCTAGGTGCTAGGAGCTATTGTGCTCTTTTTGCTCATAGTCTTTGGGAAGTATGACATGGTCAGGTATGACCCCAGCCTCAGAGGAAGGACCAGGTCAGGGCTGTAAAGGGGACTCACTTCAGAATCCAAGGTGGCTAGCTGGGGGAACAGGCCAACACAGGGAGCCAGGCCTGGGGAGGCAGTGTGGTTCTGAGGCTCTTTAGCATTGAGTCAGCTCATCTCCCAAGCTTGCATGGTCTTTCATAAAATGACATATTCACTGTCTCCTGGAAAGGGTGTGAGAACTGTGTCCCCTTACTCCCAAAAGCAGAGAGCTCAGGTCCTGAAACCAGGCAGACATTCATCTGCCTACTCTGTAAAATAGGGATGATCACATTTCACTTGCCCGGGCTGCTGAGGATGTACAAATGTGTGAAGGTGCCTGAGGCACAGGAAGGAGGTTCAGCTGCTGGTATGATCAGAACAAAGGCTGGCTTGGTGCCTCACTCCATAGGATTTCCTTGGTCTCCAGCATTCAGCAGGCCCCAGACATCTCTCCCTCTCCACACAAGAGGGTGCAGACATGGGAGCCCCGGGTCCCAGTCCTGCTCTCCCTCTGCCTCCCACAGGGACTCGGGAGGCGGCCTTCGTGTACGCCATCTCTTCAGCAGGTGTGGCCTTTGCGGTGACGAGGGCCTGCAGCAGTGGAGAGCTGGAGAAGTGCGGCTGTGATCGGACAGTGCATGGGGTCAGCCCACAGGGTAAGCACAAGAGGTGGTCAGAGGGAGGGCAGGGGCCTGAATCCAGATCCACACTCACCCCAGCCCTCTTTGCCTCCCTTCTCCCCTGCACCCCAGGCTTCCAGTGGTCAGGATGCTCAGACAACATTGCCTATGGTGTGGCCTTTTCACAGTCCTTTGTGGATGTGCGGGAGAGGAGCAAGGGGGCCTCTTCCAGCCGGGCCCTCATGAACCTCCACAACAACGAGGCTGGCAGGAAGGTAGGGGCATGACAGGCAGGGTCCCCAAAACAGCCCCACCCACCTAGCCATTCAGAAAACATTATTTAGGCTCTCACCAGCACTGGGTGCCTCTGTAGGCTGGGTGGTATGGTGGGGGGGGGGGAGGATACAGCAGTATGAATGGCACTACCTACATGCATGTATACATGTGTGTGCGTCCAGTCATATCACACTTACATACCCCAACAAGCTCAAGAGCTGGGACTTGACTCCTATCCACCGCAGATCATGTGCTTACCCATGACACCATCTGCTTCCATGGTTCCAGTGGAGGCTCAGAGGAGCAGTCTTTCCTATCACATCACCTGTCGCTGTTTCATAGGACGCTGCCCTTTACTGCATTGTGTCAACTCCAGGTGCCCCAAGAGCAAGGACAGCTTGCTTTCTGGTCCAGCATAGCATCCCACAGATGCTCCACACAATCAGACTTTAGACTGTGATGTGTCCTCACCCCCACCCACCCCCAGCCATCCTTGATTGTCCCTCTCCTCCCCCCCAGGCCATCTTGACACACATGCGGGTGGAGTGCAAGTGTCATGGGGTGTCCGGTTCCTGCGAGGTAAAGACATGCTGGCGAGCCGTACCGCCCTTCCGCCAGGTGGGCCACGCACTGAAGGAGAAATTTGATGGCGCCACTGAAGTTGAGCCACGGCGTGTGGGCTCCTCCAGGGCACTGGTGCCACGTAACGCACAGTTCAAGCCACATACAGATGAGGACCTGGTGTATCTGGAGCCCAGCCCAGACTTCTGTGAGCAGGACATGCGCAGTGGCGTCCTAGGCACCAGGGGCCGAACATGCAATAAGACATCCAAGGCCATTGACGGCTGCGAGCTGCTGTGCTGTGGCCGAGGCTTCCACACGGTGCAGGTGGAACTGGCCGAACGCTGCAGCTGTAAATTCCACTGGTGCTGCTTCGTCAAGTGCCGGCAGTGCCAGCGGCTCGTAGAGCTGCACACGTGCCGATGACTGTGTCTGGCCTCTGCCCAGCAACCACCTAAGTGGCCCAGGGAAGGCCAATAATTTAAACAGTCTCCCACCACCTTTCCCAAGAGATACTGGCTGTATTTTGTTTTGGTTTGGTTTTTGGGTCTCATGTTATTTATTGCCAGAAACAGGCAGGTGACCCCAAGGGCACCAACCAGGGTCTCCCCGAAGCCTGAGCTTTGTGGCTGCCACTGACCAAAGGGATTTTGTCCACTTTTCCACTTGCAGACTCAGAAGTGGGTAACAAGGTGTAACTACGGAAACAGGTGGCCCTATGGCAGAGACAACAGGCGCCATCTTGATGAAATTCACACCGCCTGGAGTAAAGCGCTTCCTACTCTCCACTACACACACGGGGACCTTGGCAACCCTGCCTCCTGAACTCTCTAGAACTCACATGGGCAGCTAATGTTCAACCTCTGTGGCACCTTCCAGGCACAAGCGAGGTGAGGGTGAGAAGGCAAGTCCCCATCCCAGAGCCCAACCTGTCTCAGCCTCCCCACTGGAAAGGGAAATTGCCTCCACTCCTCAGTTCCTCCTAGACAGGAGGTTGGGCTGCCATCCTGGATTAGATCCCATCTGGGCCTAGCAAGTCACACCTCTGTGTGAGTCACCCTCCCAGTGACTTCTCTGTGAAAGTGAGAATGCAAATGTTACAGAGAAAGGACTGTACAGAGACTCTTACTCCCAACTCCTTATCTTGTTCACTTAAAATGTATGGAGCAAACCCTGTGCCCCAAGCCCACTACTGTCCCTCTCCACTAATCATACCAGCTCTGGGAACAAGGAGCAAGCACATGCCTCTTTAGAGCAGGCAGCCATGCCCACTAGCCCCACAAGAGCTGGGCAGAGGCAGAGTCAGGCTCTTCCTTGACCCCTGTACCCAAAGGCAGATACTGCAGGGTCTCCTTGGGGTTGAACATTGGAAAAGGGACTCTGGCTAGAAGAAAAGGGAGGAACAGGCGCTAGAGACACAGGCTAGACAAGCCCATCTGGCTGCAGAAAGAGAGCAGGCAGAGGAAAGGGGACCCGCTGGAAAGCTGACTAGTGAGGTCCCCAGGACCTCAGGTCCCTTAAGTCTCAAATACCATGAATACAAAAAAGATTCCCCAAGAGACAGCACTCTCAGCTGGTGCCTGACCTGTGCACCAGGCAAACATCCAAGAACCTAGCCCAGCTCTCTGTGGACATATAGACACAACTGCTTTTGTGTTGGGTTCACAATCCTCAGAGGAATTCATTGCCAGCCTGATCACCAAGCTGCCCCCAGTGTGGTGAATCTAGGTTTGAGGATCGGGACTTAAGGATCTCCCTTAGGGCTCCAAACTCCTAAGCTCTTGGCTCCTGGGTTGTCTGAATACAAAATAAGGATTCAGGCCTGCAGAACAATCCTCTGGGTCTGTGGTTTATTCCTCCTGGCACTGGCTCCCTCACAAAGAAGGTCACCACCCTTGGCCCCCAGCCAAGCTCTTTGCTCACTGTCCATCCAAGGAGAAGGCCAAAACCAAGCAAGATGCTGGATCAACATTCAAATATGGAGATAATCTTGGGCAGGCTGGCTCTGATGTGGACGAAAGCTGAGCTGACCAAGGGTCCCCACAGCTGCCCAGCTGGGCCCTCTGCTCCTGTGGTGGACTTAGTTCAGCTGCCTGCTCTCTCCAGCAGAGCCAGGCCTACAGCAAGCAATGGAGCTGCCTCCTCAGAGACAGAGATGAGCCTCTCCCCACTCAGGGCAACAGTGGGTCTAGGTTGTTTGCTGGTTTGATGGACACTGTCCTAGGAAGAAGGTAGGTACCAGAGCTCCTTCAGGATCCTCCTAGGTTATGTAGTGCTTGACCTAGGTCAATCAGACCATGTACTAGGAAGCATTGCCCGGGCCAAAGGGATCCACAGGAAAGAACTTCCTTGGACCTGTCCACCTCCAACTGTCTCCTGCAGGGAGCCGGGATCGCCATTAGGTCTCCAATCGCTGCAGTCTCCAATAAAAAGAACCTGGCATAAGCCTAACATCATCCACCACTCTTGATCAAATAGGGCCCAGGAAACTGGGCAGGTCCACATCCTGCCTGAACCACTCTCCACTGTTCTTGTTGCAAAGCACAAGTGGTATCCTCTGAAGCCTAGGGCTGGATGAACCCAGCTCTGGATGCTGCTACCCCACCTCATCCTCCTCCAGTTTTTATACAAGGCTCCTCGCCATTGTGACATCCCCATGACATAGCCTGATGCACGATAAAATGGTTATTTCTTTATCTGGCAATTGTAGTAGTGACTTTTTAAAAAAAAAATAAGAGAAGAAACTTAGGATGTGGGTAAATCAATTACTAGTATTTATAAAATGCTGTTACTAAAGCAATTTCTAGATACAGGGACTCTATACATCCTCCCTCCCCTCCCCTCACCCCCTGCCACCACAACACATACCTTGTTTCTTCTGCAAAATAAGGTTCGGGCCCACAATGACCTGCCTACACTGTATGAAATTCCACCAACAGAGCAGCTCTATCTACATTTCACTGAGCCATGACCAGCTATTTAAGCTATGACCTAAATGACTTGATTACATCTTTCTACGGGAGACAAGAGACCATGTAACAGAACTAAGTCTTACCAAAGACAAAGGAATCCAAAATCTACGGCTTAGAGGTGCACTTCAACAAAAGAATACAGGATGAAGGGCTTCCAGTTATGCAAGAAAAACCCTCAACTGAGGTACCTACGTGGTGATGGGTGGCTTCTCGGGAACCCCCATCTGAGCTAGTAAAGTCCTCATCCTTTCCAAGGATAACCAGGGCCTATCTACACACAGCACAGTGGACTGTACACTTGGCTTTCTTAATACCTGGTGAGGTAAGGAGCTGAAGGAGCATGCATTTAGAACATCAGGGACACATAGCATTTGTGAAAAGCAGGTGACATGAAGTCTGGGGTAGGGATGGATAGAAAAGTGAACTTCATCCTCAAATCGGGGTCAAAGTCAGGAAGAAGGGACTTGGGATGATGGCACAAAGAAAGGAAGGTATCCCTACCCAGCCATTTCCTAGGACTGCAAAAGGTCCCCAGCTCTAAAAATCAGACTGACTGGGTTTGAATCTCTCACTATATAGAACCTTAGACAACTCACAGTCCTCTCTGGAACTCAAGGACAACACAGAACAACTTAGGAGCTGAAACAGAGGCCCTGATTTTGATTCTCAGGAATCAGAAGAGGGCCAATCTCCCAGGGTAGACGGTGGGGGAGCAGAGAAGCCCAACTCCAGGACACTAGAGCTTCTGCCAATGAAGCTGCTCCAGGCACTACTGAGGAGCTGAGCTGAGGTTCCCAATGGGGAAGCAGGGCAAGGCCAAGAATCAGGGCAAAGCTCATGGTCAGAAGTGGAAGTAGAGTGTCAGAGCTGTAGGGTGAGCTCTAAGAACTTCATCGGAGGGTTACAAGGCTTTCAGTCTCTAGGCTGGTCAGATCCTGGAGAGATGCCTTGGGAACTCAGGCCTGAAGGCCTCTGGGAGAGGTGTGAAAATGCTGTGGTCAAGTCTAGAGAACAAACTGTCTTAAAGAAGTATGGAGACACCAAAGTATGAGAACACAGGACATGTGAGAGGAGATACTGGAAACCTGATGAGGACGAGGAAAGACAAGAGGATGGAGGAAAACACTTAAGGAACAGCAGGAGATATACAAGAAAGCACTGAGGACCCTAGTAAGAAGCCCAGCAGCTTCCCAGCAAGAGAAGGTGCTAAGCTTTAGTATTGATTCTGAGTGGGGTAGGGGTGTCTAAGAATGTGGGAAAGAGGGTGCTGAGTATGGCCTGGTCTGGCCCAGACAATGATTTCACAGGCAGCTCTCCTCATTTCTTCCTGAGCCACCAGTTCTGATGATCTCCTGCCTATATCTCAAGGGTCTAGGCCAAGCAGGCGTTGACAGGGGAGAGAGAGAAGGGGCCTTCTGGGCCAGGCCCCCAAGGCTGGCATGGTGCCTGCTTAGGGAGGAGGGGACTAGAGGCCCAGCCCTTGTCAGCATCCCGGCCGGCACTTTGGAGGCAATTAGCAGCCCAGCTGAGCTAATCCCCCGCCTGGTGAGGCCAACACAAACAGGCCCAGGCTGGGTGCACACTCGCCTCCCTGTTTGCTGAGGGGCCCAGTGGTCTGCCAAGAACAACATCAGTAACCCAGGGCCTTCTCTAGGTTAAGAGCAGAACTGGGCCTTGCTGAAGGGCTGACAGCACCTGACAGAGCATGCTCTGGCCAGGCGCCCTGGCTGCCCCAGAAAGGCAGCCACTGTTCCCAAGCCTTGGACCAGCAGGAAGAGGAAGCTGGACACAAGGAGCCATGTATTCTGATTCAGCACACTCCCCCACACCTCACCCATGCCACCTGTGAGGGAGAAGGCCCATGTCACCTTGGCCAACCCAACAACTGAGACCCTTTGGTCTGGGCCCACAGATATAGGCTCCATTCTGAAACTGAGCCAAGAAGCATCTCAGACCTGGCCCCTGCCTTCAAAACACTCAGTCTAGTGGAGAACAGATTGGACCCTGGAACAGAGCCAAATCTAGCACCATCAGCATCCTCCAGACCTGGTAAGGCTAAAGCAAAATCCCTAAAACAAAAGGTAGAGACCCAGGAGAAGTAACCAACTGAGGAGCATAGATTGGCAAATGAAAGAAAGGGTACCAAGGAAGGCAGCAGAAAACCAGGACAAGCTTTGCCACAAACTACCCCTCAGTCAACAAGGCTCTTCTGTACACCCACTTCTTGATTCCTGACCAATTTCACCTGCATCAGCCCTAACAGACTTCAGGTATTTTCTTGAGCCAAACCCCCTACCCTGAGTCTGATTCATCACCTACCCAATGATCCCTTTTCCTTACCCTTCAAGTCCTCCTAAGGGTTCCCATGAAAGACAAAGGCCACAATGAACTTTGTCCAATCCCATCAGCCTCTTCATTTCCTTCATCTGCCACTGGTCTAGACTCGCCAGAGGGCCACAGAGCCTTGAGCTCACCCTCTCTCCATAAAGCCAGTGTCTACCCTGGCTGGGTTACACTGAACACTGATGAACCTACACACTGCTCTACAGACCCTTTCCTTACGGTCAAAGGTGAAGAGGCCTGATTTGCACTGGTAGAACTAAGCAGGTAACAGCAGCCTTCCCCAGTACCCTGCTCCAGTATGTGTGGTAGACTTTAGGGTGTGCTCTAAGCCTAGCAGTTAGACTATCAGGTTCTGTCTGCAGCAGGAAAGGGCTGACAACCCACAGTCCAAACCCTTCTTGGGTCACACTACATACACATGGTTCTAGTATGTCTAGCCTACACCAAGGTGTACATAAGATGCTGAGTCCTTTTCCTCTTCAGTTCAGCCAAACGAAGGAAGCTTTTAAAAAAGATTTTTTTACTAGGAAACTGAAGGGGGGAAAAAGACAGTATAAGCACTTAGAAACAAATAGATCCATTCCTTCATAGGATGGAAGTTAGCACCTAACCAGAGCACTAGAAACATGTCCTGTCTTTCCTCTTCTTGAAAAAAACCACCAGATGTCTGCGGCATCTGAAGAGTAGCCTCACTCTTACCTGAAAACCAGACGAGGGCAGCACAGAGCCAGGGAAGATCAGGTCCAATCTAAAACTTCCACCTTCCATCCCCAGCCTTTCTAGCTACAAGAATACCAAGTGAAGCCGGGTGTGGTGGCGCACACCTTTAATCCCAGCACTCAGGAGGCAGAGGTAGGAGGATCATCATGGGTTCAAGGCCACCCTGAGACTACACAATGAATTCCAGGTCAGCCTGGGCTAGAGAGAGACCCTACCTCGAAAAAAAATAATAATAATTTCAAGGGAACATAACTCTGTGTACTGGAGGACCAGAAGGGACACAGATGACAATTACCAGCCAATATTCTGGCTCTTTCCTTAAGATCTGCTTGGTCTCCTTGAATCTTCCTGTCCCTCCTTCCACTACCTCCTGCAGCTTGGGCCTCCTCCCCCATCCCCTCCTTGGAGAGCGGCTGCAACCACCTGGGAAGCTTCAGAAGTGGCTGATGGTTATCACAGTCAGGACAGGGTGAGTGGCTGCCCTTCTGATTCATCACGGAGCTGGAGTAGATCCAGAAGTGACTGAGAAGATATGGGACTGTTTCAGTCCACAAAGAGGGAGGCTGACAGCGAGGAGAGGCCCCTCATTCTAAGCAGAAAGAGACAAGGAGAGGGGACTTTGGAAGAACAGGTATGGAGTGGTCAGAAGCCTGAGAGCTGAAGCTGCACAGATCTGCATGCATACTCTTCCTAGCCCCTTGCTGGCAAGCTGACCTCTGAGTCTTCAGTCTCACCTCCTATCTGGACCATCTCAGAGGGTTCTCATGAGAACTAAACCATAATGCAAGCAGGTGTCCTCTGGTCTGGGCCACCCCCCCCCCACTTGGGCCAGTAGCCACAGTCAGACATCTGCTAGCAACAGCACACAAACACCAATCCTCTCCTAAGTCTAGAACATGGAGGCTAGTGAGACAGTTCAGTTGGTTAAATGCTTGTTTTGCAAACGTGAAGACCTGGGTTTGAGGCCAGGCATGTTGGTCCGTAAAGGTAAAGCACTAGCAAATCACGTGGTACATATTAGGGCATGGTTATTAGCTATGAGAACTGTTGTGAACCTTCAGCAAATCTCTGAAGTGGGCCCCAAGACTTCATCTGTGCAGGACACACTTCACAGAAAAAAAGGGATGTGCCTGGTTATACATGCCCTCCCTCAACCCCACAATTGTATACTCCTTCGAGGTCAGATCCCGGAGGTTGGGAAAAACTGAACAAAGGTCAGATGAACTAAGGTGTGAAGCTGGGGGAGAGTAGCACAATCTGAGCTAGAGGCGCATATGAGACAGGCTGACCCCCGAGGAAGGAAAACAGGAATGGGCTCTGCAATGCAACAGCTCTATGATTATTACT
This sequence comes from Zapus hudsonius, assembly GCA_004024765.1. Lineage (NCBI taxonomy): Eukaryota > Metazoa > Chordata > Mammalia > Rodentia > Dipodidae > Zapus > Zapus hudsonius. Next base: position 54,139 of record PVHP010004989.1, read on the forward strand.
CTGGAACCCTCCTCCAGAATAAAGGAATCCACCCACCATTCTTCTTGGAATGTACAACCCTGTAATTCCCCTTCTAGGGCCCTAGAGCCTTAGCCTGGTCTGTGACCCCTGGTCCCTTTATATGGCCGCACTGTAGGACCAGCCCACACGACTTTGTTATAAATGATGCCCTGGACAGTGATCTGACCTACTGTCTTCTGGTCTCATCTCCAAGTTCCTGATGCTTCAGCCAAAGTCAACAGTAAAGGCTTATTTCTTTGGAGCCCAAAATGGAAGGCTCCCTAGCACCTGGGAGCAGCTGGAGATTGGAACTCAAGGACTCATTGCGGCTGGTCTCCCATCTCGTGCCAAGTGCATCAGTAAACAAGCCTTCTCAGTGGCTCCCTGCAGCTGCTACCCAAGGGGTCAAAAAGGGAAACAGGCTAGAATCAGGGCAGCCTATAGTTTGCAAATGAGAACTGAGCTGGCAGGGCCTGGTCTAGAAGGTGGTCCCTGGGTACAGCCAGGCTTTCACTACTGGCCCTGTGCCCAGAGCCTCAGATAGATTCGCCAATACCAAGGACTGCTGACTTGTGCCAAGCTGCTAGGACCCCAAGAGCCACAGGGCCTGTGTCACACTGCTGTAGGTCCCACTGTTTTACAAGTTGGCTTGGAGAATGAGCTCGCTGGAGTAGAGAAGACTGGATGCTGGGCTGTTGTGCATGATCCTGTTTGCTATAAAACAGCCAGACATTCCTAGGCCCTGGAACCATGCCGAGGCCATAGAGCTAGCCTTCCCGGCCATATATCTCTAGGCAGGGGGGACAGGCCTGAGACATCTGAGATAATAAAGACATGACTGTCTCAGCCCTGGGGCTTGTCTCCCCTTTGTCCCAGGGCTCAGCAGCCAGCAAGTTTAAAGACATCCTCTCCCTTCTCCTGGGAAAGTATAATTCATGAGATTCTATAGACCCTGGTGAGAGTTTCCCAAGAGTCAGGACTAGGCTAGAACTCCTGCTCACAGCTCAGCAGAGCAGAGGTGGTAACACACAGGTGAACACACCCCAAATGCCAGTCTCTGTGCAAACACCTCTAGTTCACATTTGCCTCACTACACGGAAACTAACTTTTAGGAACTTCGTGCCTAGGTCTGTTTTACTGTAAAGCCTGTGTCTTCTGAGGTAACTATAAAACAGCTTTTCATTTTCGATGCTCTTTCCCTAGTCTCCAATTCTCAACCCCAAAGGGGAGGGGGATGACTCCCTTTAACATCTGAAGGAAAATTTTCATATAAGGGAGGCAAATGGAAACCAAAGCCACAATTGCCAGTCTGCCCTCCCATGAGTCACTGCTACCTTGATCAGACCAAGTGATGGTAACAGTCTGTCACCAGGCTATGTGGCTTCATGGAGGGAGAACATAGACATGCCAGGAGCTTAAGATGAACCTGGCCCACTTTGTGATTTGATGGAAGGCTGGTCCTAACGTCAGAACCCAGTGGCTAGAAAGGGGCTTCATTCACACAAAAGTAGAATGCACAGGATGTTGAATCTGGGATTTTTTTTTTTTTTTTTTTTGAGGTAGGGTCTCACTCTAGCCCAGGCTGACCTGGAATTCACTCTGTAGTCTCAGGGTGGCCTTGAACTCACAGCAATCCTCCTACCTCTGCCTCCCAAGTGCTGGGATTAAAGGTGTGCGACACCACGCCCGGCCAGAATCTGGGGAATCTTATGAAGCTCAACTCTAAGCCAGTTTTCTCATCAGTAACATAAAAATTTGTTCTACTGTCCTCACAGGTTTTTTTTTTAATAACGATAAGCATTTATAAGAATATTTTATCACAGCTTTACAAATATATGATACTATGGCCCATGAGTAATTTTTCCCTATTGGTGCATTCCTGATGCCTCCCTTCTTCTCCCTCCCTTTCTCAAGACTTTCAGCAGTTAAAGGTGCTTACTTGTAAAGCCTGGCAACCCAGTGCCCACATAGCCAGATAGATGCACAAAGTGACGTATACATCTGGAGTTCATTTGCAGTGGCAAGAGGCCCTGGCGCACTTATCCGCTCATTCATATTCATTTTCTCTCTCACCTTGCAAATAAATTTTTAAAAAATACTGAACAGACTATGTGCTCAGCATCATGTTGGCTCTATGTGCACAAAACTTTATAGCCCTAGATACCATCCCCAGTACCACCAAGAAAAAACAAGTGTCAAAGAGAGGCTCAAGCACCAGCTAAAATGGCAGATTATCATCCTCTTCAGAGTGAGCTCAGGTATGCCGGTTCCTGGTGTGCTGCAGGGCCAGGATCTATTCAATTCTGTCAATCTAAGCTTTAAGTCTAAGGCCTACGTATTAGCCTGTTATCAAAGCTTCATGGCTAGAGGTTTAGCATCCCCCTAATTCAGTCTTTCTTTACAGGAGCACATGGCCTCTCAAGGCTTCTTACCTTACCTATATCAACATGCCCTGAACTCCCTACCTTTTCTCTTTTACAAACTAGGGAAGCTTCACTCTAGTAGATATATAACTGCCTTCCTTGGGAGCAAAAGGCTGTTAAGTAAATCCTCCCGAATGACTTGAGAAACAGCTAAACATTCTCTTTGCTTCCCCATGTGGCCATCCTAGTTCAGAACTGTATGAGAAATGGAGGCCCCTAGTGCATGGTCTGAAAAGTACTATGGTTGCACACATTCCAACCAACCCGACTTCTCTCCAAGAACTGCTAAACTTCACCCCATATGTATACCTCTCACTATTCCCTGACAGCCCAAATTCAGTGGGGATGAGGAAGACAGGACATATGTAAGACAAAGGATGCCTTGGACTGCAAGCTCTCCAGAGATAAGTCTACATCAAAACTTGACCATACCCAGTTTAAAAAATAAAACAAAATATTTAAAAATAAATAGCCAGGCATGATGGCACATACCTTTAATCCCAGCTCTCAGAAGGCAGAGGTAGGAGGATTGCCATGAGTTCGAGGCCACCCTGAGACTACACAGTCAATTCCAGGTCAGCCTGTGCTAGAGCAAGACCCTACCTAAATATATATATATATATATATATATATATATACATACATATAACATGCACAAATACATACACATGTAATTGATGTTTTTAAAGAATGAGGCCTGATCTTGGCTGAAAGTTACCTGAAAGCAGATAATTTTATGAGAATCAAGCAGACTGGGATCTAGGGAATTGGCAGCAATTACTTGAGAAACAGGAAACAAGATCATTAGTTTTGGAGGACAGTTGGACTTCTCAGAAGTAAAAGTACAGGTTGCAGGTTAAGATGACAAGACTGTGGGCAGAGGGCCCTTCCAACAATTCTGGAGTTTTCTCTCAGGGGCAATGAGAACAACTTCTAGAAATCTTGTTAAATTCTGGAACTATGAGGCTTTTCTTGCTGCTTCTCTGCCACCTAGTGGCTCCTCTGGATCATTACAGGTCTACCCCAAGGCTATATTTTTCTATGGTTCATGGGACCTAGAGCAGGGTAGTGCTGAGTGCTTATCTACACTACAAACCAAGGCTTACAGAAGCCATTAGTTCCAGACTGATGGCAAAGATATCAGAAAAAATAATACAAAATTTCTCTCTCATGTCATTGTATTGCTTTCCCTGAAGAAGCAGAAGACCCCTAAATTATAAGCAATTTCAATTCTTCCATAAATCCCTACACGTCCCAAGCTTCTTCTAGCTTGGTTACCAGCCTGGTCAAACAGATAGCAGCAGTCTCCTCCAGCCCCAGGATACATGATACAAAAACCACCCTGCATTCAACTTCCCCAACTGAAAACTGAGAGGTCACAGTTATATAATATATAATAGCCAAAAGGTAGAAACAACTCGTGTCTATGAAGTGATAGCTCAATAAACAAAACAATGTCTATACAACAGAATACTATTTAGCCATTAAAAAAAGGAAAGGAACTGGAGACTAACTCACTGGTAGAGAGTGCCTAGCATATATGAAGGTCTGGTAGTGTAAAGGCAACAAGAGAGTGGAAGAACAAGGGTGAACCCTTGAAGGTGGGCAGGAGGATCAGGAGTTTGAAGACTGGAAGGGTGGAATGTGGCTTCAAGAGTCCAAGGTTTCTAAGCACAGAAAATGTCCTGATAGTTTCACAGTTCTGTAAGTTAAATACCACTGACTTGTAGGCTTCCAATAAGTAAACTGTACAGTACGTGAATCTTATCTCAATAAACCCTCTATACCCACCCAAAGAGAGGCAGGTCTAAATGACCTCTAAAGGCCCTTGTCATTCTCAGCACTGAGAGCCTGAATTCAACGGATTCAAACTGATACTAAAACCAGTCCCATTGTCATGGTTTGATACAGGTGTCCCCCACAAACAATTGAATGTGTTCTGATAGATCGATCCTCAGCTGATGGCAGTTTGGGTTTTACAACCTCGATGAAGCTGTGTTGTTGGGGGCAGGCTTATGGGGTTATAAGCCAGCTTCCCCTTGCCAGTGTTGCACACCTTCCTGCCGCTGTTTGCAGTGCTATGGCAGAGGTGATGTCCAGCCCTCTGCTCATGCCATCGTTTTCCCTGCCAGGATGGAGTCTCCCCCCTCGAGTCCGTAAGCCAAATAAACCCATTCCTCTACAAGCCGCTTTTGCTTGGGTTCTTTCTGCGCAGCAACTAGAAAGCTGACCGCAACACCCATCAAGGACACCTAATTACCCTCCAGGCCTGGGCAGCCCTACTACCTATAGGAAGTACACGTCCACTCTTTTCATCTTAAAGAAACCACACCTCAGACCCAAACCACATGTCCATAGACTCCTGGGTGGGGGGGAACAGGTCAGAAGTAGAGGCCTCCATCCACTCTCTAATCAGCTCTTCATCTTTAGGTGTAAAATAGAATGTTCTTTTACATCTCCAACGGCCATGGTACAGGGAAGGGGGTGCTTCTTGCAATCTAGGTTTTCTATGAACTACTATGCTTTTTAAAGAGCTGTAAAACTTCCAGAATATTATTCCTGATGTTTACCTGTCTTGAAGACTAAGTTTCCTGTAAAACAGTTATGGACAAGCTCCTACCATGGTTACTAGGAATAATGCTCAATAGGCCAGACCCACAGAACAAGACATAGGAAGAGTCTCTCCTCTGAGTTCAACTCAAGAGCTCTGTTCTAAGAAGCCATGCCTGACAATCCCACCATGCTCATTTTCTCTTTTCAATCTTCCAAGAATTTGGGTAAAGTCTAATTGACCCATAGCTTTAGGGAAAAGCCCCACAGTGCCTGCAGAGTTCCTAATTTCATATAATGGCTTAAAGGCTAAGTTCTATTCTTCACTAGCAAAAACATCCCACACAAGAACCACTGCTGTAACCAAGTCCCGCAGTATATACGATCCAGGTTGGTTCTGCCACTAAATGAACTTTGATTTCCAGCAAGCAGCCTCCCTTCTCCCTATGTAAACTAAGAGACTGAAAGGATCTTGTCTAGACCTTTCCCAACCTGTGGTCATAAATACTGGTTTGTTTTTAAAAAAAAATACACAGCAGAGGCTAGGGCAATAGCTCATCTGGTAGAGTGCTTGTCTAACATGTGTAAAGATCTGATTTCAATCCCCAGAACTACATGAAGCCAGGTGTGGTGGCACATGCCAGTAATTCCAGCACTCAAGAGAGAGACCAGTAGTTCAAGGCCAGATGGGCATGGTGGATCATGCCTTTAAACCCAGCACTTAGGAAGCAGAGGTAGGAGAATTGCTGTGAGTTCAAGGCCAGTCTGGGACTACAGATAAGTTTCAGGTCAGCCTGGGCTAGAGCTAGACCCTACCTTGAAAACACAAAAACAAGACAACTAAAAATCAGAGGTGGCTGGAGAGGCGCTTGCTTGCCCAATGACCAGAGTTCAATTCCCCAGTACCCACATAAAGCCAGATGCACAAAGTGGCATATGCATCTGGAATTTGTCTGCAGTGGCTAGAGGCCCTGGTGTGCCCATCCTCTCTGTCACTCTTCTGTCTCTGTGTGCAAATAAATAAATAAATTTAAACAGAGGTAAAATTATCTGAAAATGTTCTGGCTCTTTAAAACATGTAGTAGATCCATGGCACATACAAAACCTACATGGCAAGAATCAATCCCCCTCCCCCTTTATGTCCTTTGAAGACTTCCAAGGATATTCTGTCTAAAATCAGAGCCGGTCACAGTAGAGTACCCTACTTTGTTTTCCCCACAGCATCCTGATCTGGACACGTAGTTCACTCATGTGTCTGCTATCCCAAGAATGTAAGCTCCCCAAGTGGAAGAACTTTGGCCCACCCTGCTCACAGTAGATACTGAATATCTGTTTAAGAGGCCAACAACAAGCATAGGAAGGAACTGCATAAAGTACTTGGGGCTATACCACGTACATCACAAGACATGCTACAGAAAAATACAAGAAGACAAAAACTCGGGTAGACATCACTATGCTCCTCTATGGACCAGGTTGTTCCCAGTCACTTCTAGGCATCCTTAAAGGGATAAGCACACTGATTCTTCTTTTTGTTGATACTACTACTACTCCCCCTCCCCTGCACCCCCTGTCCAGAGGCATGCCCCAGAACCAGGCACCATTAGCTTCCCTAAGAGCACTATGATCTGTCACCATTCCCCCACCTCAGGATTGCTTGATCACAAGCTGACCCTTGGTTACCACCCTCAAAGCAGAGTAGGCCCAGGCTTCATAAAGAACAAAGACCCAAGCCAGGAGTGGTGAGCCTGACCTATAACCCCAGCATTTGGAAGGTAGGAGAATCAATAGTTAAAGGCCAGCCTGGACTTTTGAGACCCTATCTCAGAAAAGGAAGAAGGGCAGGTGAGCCACCCAATTCAAATCTTACTGCTGTCTTCCCAGAGCCCACACCAGTATTTTCAAATGTAATGAATTCCCAGCCCTAGGCTAACCACCTACCTCAGAGTATGGGGACACACCATGGTACAACACCAAGCCAATGGGGCAACCAGACATCAGCACACACCTAAGCACTAGCTGGTGACTTACCCAGAAGGACTTGTAGGTTATTGACAATACTGGTAGGACTGCTTGGCAGATTTCTGAGCTGTATTCTCTGCCCCTGTGAACTGCTACATGTGGCCTCCAGAAGTGCTCAATTCAAATGTACCTGCCACTGGGGAATATCTTCAGTCTCAAGACCACTACAAAGAAACCCCTCAAAGTCTTCATGACAGCCAAAAATTAAGATAACTAAACATGTTTCTAAGTACGTGTACTCACTGAATCCTCACAAAAACCCTAGGAGGGAGGCAAACTCATTCATACAGCTAGTGAATAATGAGCCAGGCTTCCAACACCAGCAATATGGCTCTGGTGCCTGTGTTCCCACTCATTCAATATTGATTTCTTACCAAAAAGCACGAAATTGGCCATCATCTCTAACATGAACAGACACCTAAACCTAACTGAAGCCTGGGTTCAATTCCCAGTACCCTCAGGGTAAATAGCCATTGTCTACTCACTCACATGTTCAGAGTGGACATTCCTACTTACTACTATTTGACTTTAAAACTTAAAAAGTCCTACACAGGACTGGCACTGGAATGATTCCTGAGACATCAATCACAATGGCAAACGTGCTATTTTATATAAACGTGCTATTTTATATAAGGCACTTGCAAGAGACACCTGGAAAAAGGGCCACTTTCACCACTGGACACTATTTACAGCCTGGTCCTCCTGGCATTCCTAAAAGGAAATAATCCATGAAATAAGAAATATGGAAAAAGAAAAAGAAATATGGTGGACTGGGGAGATGGCTCAGCTGTTAAAGGCACTTGCTTGAAATACCTGCCAGCCCAGGTTAGAGTCTTCAGTGTCCATAAAAAGTGTGGTGGCACATGCCTTTAATCCCAGCACTCAGAGGAGGCAGAGGTGGGAGGATCACCATGAGTTAAAGGCCAGCCTGAGATACATAGTGAATTCCAGGTCAGCCTGGGCTAGAGGGAGACCCTACCTCAAAAACCAAAATAAAACACAAAGTCAACCTTCTAACCTATATCATATATAAAACCATGCCCAATGAACTAAACTTAGAGTCTCTCAGATGGATCAATAAAAACAAAACTCAGAATGAGAAATGTGACTGAATGATGGAGTGTGCCTTAGCTTACGTGAAATCCTGGGTTCAATTCCCAGCACCTAAGACAACAATCTAAACTTAATGAAGACCCCTAAGTGAATAATAATCATAAAATTCCTAAAGACTAAATAGTCTACTTCTAGTATTGAGACTGCATTTTTTTAAGCCAGAGATCTGTCAATAGCTAGTAAAGAGTTCTTAGGGAGGCTAGAGAATGAACTCAGCACAGTGGTATTCCAATCTCTGGGCAGCACCCTACAGGCCTCCCAGCAGCACACACAGCTCCTCTTTGCTTGGGACAGGTGGGCAATGGTGGGAAGCAGGACTGCTGAGCCTACTTCTACCACAACAGCTGTCACCCGATAGTTTGTGAAGATTCTCTTTAGAACAGAGATATACTGCTAAACAGACACAAATCATGGAGAAACAAAGACCCAAAAGCGTATAGCTACTTGCCCAAGGAAACTCTGATGCCACCATAAGAACTTGGGCTCCCAACTCCCAATCTAGGGCTTTTTTCCAGTAGTGTTATTACTACCATGGGAGAATACCAAACAGGACTCAATGAGTCAGTCACACTAGATTTACCAGGGATCAAGGTCCTTTGAGGGCTAAAGAAAGAGTAGCCTTCATATAAACTGGCATTAAAGACAAAGAAGTTTTTTATAGCAGAAAAGGGTAAATGTAAACTCAGCTTCTAGCAGTGAAGTCATTCTCACATGAGGCCAGTGAGGAATTTACAAAAGCAGTCAAGGGATGTATCGAACTCCACACTACCTCTAGAGGCAATACAAATACCAAGTCCTCAAGTAATGGAGAAGGAAACACTACTCTTCAGCAGGAATCACTTCAGAAACAAGCCCAAAATCCCTCAAGACCCCCGAAGCTTCAGTAAAGGCCAGAAGGCCATCAGAGCTCCATGGTGACTGTAAAGGTCCGGACACATTTTCTGCCCTATGAAAACTGGTTGAAGATGAGATGTAGGTCGGGAGAAATGGCTCAGCAGTTAAAGGTGCTTGCTTACAAAGCCTGATGGCCCCGGGTTCAATCCCCAGAACACATGTAAAGCCAGATGCACAAAGTGGAACATGTATCTAGAGTTCATTTATAGGGGGCAGGAGGCCCCATGAGCCCATTCTCGCTTGCTCAGTCTCTCTCAAATAAATAAATAAAGATGCTATAAATAGTTTTAGGGCTAGAGAGATGGCTCAGTGGTTCAAGATGAGATAGAAGGTCTTAATCTACTCCTGGCAGTGGACTGAGAGCCCCCTCCCTCACTAGGCAGCCTAAGATAGAAAACAATGGGCTTCTCTGGCTTGCTTGGATATAAGCCAACAATGACAATGGAACTGTCACACCTACTATCTCTCCTATTTACAGCTGGTACCCACTATGTCTTAAGGCTTTACATATTTTACATATTTTACTCCCAGTCAAAATACAACTATTTCCATTTCACAGAGAATGCAAGGCTCCAAATGTTTAAGATACTTGCCTAAAGTCAGAGATCAAGTTAGTGGCAAAGCCAAAGTCCAACCCAAAGCCTGTGTGTACACTGTGCCCAGTTGTTTAGCTTTGGTCTTGCCATCTGACACGTGACACCAGCCATCTCTACCTCCCTTGCAAGTTGTACTGCAGGTCAAGTAAATTCATCTTTTTAAGTGTGTATCTAAACTCAAAAGTGCCTGCCTGTTGAAACAGAAGATGCACCCTATATTTAGGGCAAGGGAATGAGAAGGCAGCCAGGTTTTAGGGCTGATCCCTCATCCTCCAGCCTTGGGTAATCATCCAGGCCCGACTTACTCATCAAGCAAACCCTGCTCTACTAATCCACAGGACTACTGTACTAAAAACAGGAGCTGCAGAATATGTAGATTCAAATTCATCAATTGGCTTTGGTGCTTTTCTAATTAGCACAAAGTTCCATTAATGATGGCAGGGCTCCAGCTAACTATCCATACTGCATCATGTGCGCACAAGTAGTGGACAGAGCACCCTATGGCATATTTAGACAGAAACCCTTACCTCTCTCTACCTGTATACAGCTGCATTGCTTAGAACTGCCAACCTTCAATGTCTCAAGTGTCCAGTATGAAACACAAACTCAAAAATAGCAAATGAATGTTTCATGGTATATACAGACAAGCTTTTGCTTCTCTCAGAAGCAACTCAAAGTGGGATCAGACCACATGATTATTCAAGAAGCAGCTGCCAAAATTTTAAGAGAAAAAAATTTCAACTAGAAGTCAGGAGTTATCTCTATTATATCCTCAGTGCCTTAAAAGTTCTTGGGAAAATATTATTTATTAAATATATTAAATGACCGTGAGAATGAGTGAATGGCATTGACTTTCTGCTTAGATATTTGGCATCCTCCAGATAACAAAATGATTAAATTTAAATGTGCTTGACCTTGTTTTCCCAACCTTCCCCTCATGTGAAGTCCACCATAGAGAGCCACTGCTCTCTGGGCCTAGGCTGCAGAATGAGAACTATGGAGCCCAACTGAACACAATTTGAAGCTGCAGCCATGTGCAAATGATCCAACAGTGAGAAAGTACATATGCACACGCACGCCCACGCACGCGCACACACACACACACACACACACACAATCAGCTAATGTATTCATGTTTTTAATACATTACTGTCTGTGGCTATAGCTACTAAAATGATGCTTTGAGAGAAGAAGGTGAAGGCACTTTGCAAAGACTCAAGCAATATTTAAAAGTATTTAAATAGCCAAGGAGAAAAAATAACATGGCTGGTGAGTTCTTCAATTATTCTAAGTTAGCATACTCAAAAGTTGGATGAACAATAGGGTAAAACTTAAAGAGAACAAGGAATGTTATTGAAAGCCACTTTCCGCATATAATCAATCAGAGATAGCCTTATCAGCCCTTCCTAAATGAAGATGGAGTTAATGCTATTTCCAGAGAGATGCTACACCCCTTCCAACAAGGTTATATGACAGATTTCTAATATGGGGTAGATGTATCTAGCAAGGGCTTTCACTTGGGGGGAGGGGAATCAGACAGGGTCTCACATAGCTGTAGTGAGAGTGACCTTAAACTTCTGATCCTCCTACCTTACTCCAAGCTAAGACTGCTGAAGACTGTTAGTAATAACAACCTCTAAGCCAACCACACCTGCTGTGCACTATCAATCACCTAAGCCAAAGTTGTAAATTGTTGAATCAAAGAGAAAACAGTATTTAAATGGAAAACCATGTTAGTTTTGTCCATTGCCACCCATGTTCTTCTAATGTGCACAAGTAGAATTGTAAGTATTTAAACAGAAAAGTTTTCAAACTTTATCACTCTTTTCTTCTAATGCATAATTTACCAACACAACCACATGGCGTGCTTTAACTTTTTTGTTTTTGTTTTTTCAAGGGAGGGTCTCGCTCCAGTCCAGGCTGACCTGGAATTCACTATGTAGTCTCAGAGTGGCTCTAATTCATTCTTTTTTTTTTAATATTTTATTTATTCATTTTCAAGCAGAGAGAGAGAGAGAGAGAGAGAGAGAGAGAGAGAGAGAGAGAGAGCGAGCGCACACCAGGACCACCACCTTGTGGGTCTGGCTTATGTGGGTCCTGGGGAATTGAACCCGGGGCCTTAGGCACTGCAGGCAAGTGCCTTAACCGCTGAGCCATCTCACCAGCCCTCTAATTCATTCTTAAGATCAGTCCCCACCCAACAATTTATTTCTAGAGCCAAATCTTGGGTCAAGCACAAGACAAGCACTAAGATAAGGAGAAAGTAATAATGAAGGACCATATGGCACTGTACTAAGAAACATGTCCCTGCAATCCAGGGTATCACAGCACGATCCAGGTACCTCTGCCTAAGATGTTGAAAAGAAATAAATTACACTGGCTAAACTTGGTAAGGCTTCGATCTTTCTAATCCCTTCCCAAACAACCTTGCTTAGTTCTAATATAGCATGGAATCATGCCAAACTTGAGTCCCTGTAGAGAACCAAGATTACATAATATCAGCCTTAACTGGATTAATATTCAAGTCAATGCCCTTAGGGTAAGTCTCTCTCCCTTGCTGGCTAAAGATGATGATTCAGAGTCACAGTAAGAAGCCAAGAGAGAATGTGAGAGTTGAAACTTGAGACAACTACCTAGAAGAAGCAGCTCTCAAAGTTGAACACATTTTAGAAATACATAGGAAACTCTTTCTAGACTCCATAGCTCAAGTTGTATAGTCAAATTTGAAAACAAATAGAAGCAACTTGCTAAAAGCTGTCTGCATTCTAACTAATTTATACAAGTGTGCTAGAACTTCCTTCTAACATGAATAAACATTTCTGCACTAAGAACTGCTATGACCTACTCAGTATATAAAAGAAAAAGGTTCTGGGCTTAGGAGAGAAGATATAAACCAGGCGTGGTAGCACACACTTTAATCCCAGCACTTGGAGGCAGAGGTAGGAGGATCATCATGAGTTGGAGGCCACCCTGAGATGACATAGTGAATTCCAGGTCAGCCTGGGCTAGAGTGAAACCCTACCTTAAAAGGGGGAGAGGGAGGGGGAGAAAGGGAGGGGGGAGGGAGGAGACGGAGAGAGACCAAACCTGAACGTGGAGAGAAAAGCAAGCTTATTGCCAGAATAGAAACAAACAAAAAATAAAGGTTTTAGAATCTTATCCCCAAATCTGTTAGACTGATGTTACATACAAGTTCCCACTCCTAAATACCTGAAAAGTAAGAGGCGGAGGATAAATAACAACCTTCAGGCTGGCTGGTGAAGGGTTTTGTTTGTTTAATACATCTGAAAAGAATGCATATACAAAGAATTGAGACATGAGAAAGCATTGGTTCAACACTAATGAATCTACAAGAATTAGGATTTGGGGAAGGTGGAGATTATCTAAACATTTTTAAAAATGGAAACCGCAAACAAAATAATCTGATAAAATCCCTATTAACACTTATGAGGAGTCATTAAGACTCTTGCCATGATTTTTATTAAACTAGAGAGCTCCAGCCAGTTGCTCAAGGGTTCCTCATATAAATGACAGAAAAAAGGGATACCCCTGACTGGTCCCCCATGTTATTCCCCACATGCCCATAGCTTCCTAACGAAGCAGGCGAGGATGGCATCTGTCTTCTAGCACCACCCCTCACAGGGACTCGCCGTGTCAGGATTTTAGCCAGGTTCTAAGAATACCTAACACTGAGTTGCAAATCTATGCTAAGCATATAAGAAAATGACCGGTAGTGGAGGGTGGATTTGTTTTTAAATTAGGAATTCAAGCAACCCATTTGGTATATTTCAAAAGGTGCAATACTTTTTTTCAATGAAAGAAGTTAAGAAATTACCCCCCCACACAGACACACACCCCAAAATAAAAATCAGCAAATTGCAAACAAATCTCCTTGGAAGTCACAGTCACAGACAGCGTGCATCCTAGGAGAGGAGGACGAGACAGATTCCACCCACTTGCGTGAGCTTCAAAGACGGGATCTACTCAAGGGTGGAGAGAAAAGGCAACTTTCAAAAAGGAGTATGTTATTAACTGAGGCATTTACTATACTCCTTCCTAAGAGCACCAGGTGGGGAACACATTTTCTAACCTAGATCTAGGAAGTGGAATGTGGAATTAATCCATCCTCCTCCCCTAAAGGCTATCCACTGGTTAATGATAGGGAAAAAAAAAAGACTAAAAACAAACCCCACATTCACCCCCCCCCAGAGAGAGAGAGAGAGAGAGAGAGAGAGAGAGAGAGAGAGAGAGAG